>JAHZNC010006079.1:0-11015 GCA_027744095.1 Zhuqinia jingwanae
TACCCACACCAGAGAGAGAGAGAAGAGCTACCAACTACACAAAATCCAACCACCGACACGTAACGACACACAACACACATTCCATCGCCTTCGCATCTTTTAAAAAAAAACTCAAATAATAAAAGTAAGGAAAAGTTTGCGGTAATAATAATCCTAAATACAACCTACATAACAATATCTACATCGTATATCTTTATCTTTTCTCTTCCTCTCAAAAAACAAATGTAGTTTGTCAAAACTCAAAAAAAAAACCGACAACGACAATACACACTACTATATATAGGTACTCCTCTCTACTCATCAAACTAAAGACAAGGGAGCATGATAAGAACTATTTAGCATAACAGCATTTTTATAATATATACTTATATATGTATAATGTATGTATATATTATACGTACCTATGTAACTTGATTGATTCGCAAAAGAAAAATAAATTCTTGTCCATCAAATCATCATCAAGTTGATCAACTTAACACGGATCACTAATCATCACATCACCTTCATCAACAGATCAACATCATCATCATCACCACCACCACTGCCAGCACATGATTTTTTAAAAATGATATGATCAACACCAACACCACAGTCGAGCCGAATAAAATTACATACATATATAGGTACGTACACACACCAAAGGATGTTATGTAGAAAAAGAAGATTGTTTTTTTTTTATCCGCTGCTGCTTTGATACGTGATGATGACGATGATGAAGAAGAAGACGATGTGATGACCCAATCTGATCTCTTCACCCAAAAAAAAAACTAACATAACATTTTCTCTCTATATCTATCTCTCTCCCTTTCAATTGTACTCTTTATGCAACTCACTCAAGATGAAGACACAATCTGATTGAAAAAACTTAGGTCAGGAATGAATATATTTGTGTACCTATGCGTATATGTACATACAATAATAATACATAAATGCATGCATATTTACAAACCCTTTTCACTTTTTTTCTCCAGCAGCAGCTCATATCACAATACCCATTACATATATTATATCCCTTTGAAAATACAACAAAGTATTTTTTTTCGATTTCTTCCTACTTCCCTACATTTTCTGATGCGTTTTACAATTCACCCGAGAAAAAAAAATTCTTAAGAAATAAATAAAAATCTTACGTTTTTTCATTCCTCATCCTCATCTTAACATAACAGATTTTCTTTTACATAGCTTTTAACCCCCCAAAAAAATTCTTAACCTTTTTTTTTACCTTTTTTACTAATGTATTTATTTATTACTTCCATACAAGGTAAAAAGTAAGTAGAAAGGGTAGTATATATTCATATTACATGTGAACAATTCCCTACATTTTCTGATGCGTTTTACAATTCACCCGAGAAAAAAAAATTCTTAAGAAATAAATAAAAATCTTACGTTTTATCGTTCCTCATCCTCATCTTAACATAACAGATTTTCTTTTAGCTTTTAAACCCCCCCAAAAAAATTCTTAACCTTTTTTTACCTTTTTTTACTAATGTATTTATTTATTACTTCCATACAAGGTAAAAAGTAAGTAGAAAGGGTAGTATATATTCATATTATATATGAACAATTTTGATAGTGTGGTAACTAAGGACAATGATCATATCACACATCGACGATAAATAATATTCTCTTCTCCGCCAAGAAGAGGAGATGATCTTGTAAATGGCTTCTCTTAACAACTTCCTTCATTCCTCTTCTCCTGTGTCAAAAAGGCACATTGCAGCAGCTCACATCACATGAACCACACATTCACTCCAACAACACAGCCCCACACTCTCACTATTTTCACCCGTAGAGCTCGCAATAAGTCAAGTAGAGAGGGAAGGCATACCACTTTATAACGAGATTACTGTGTGACTTATCAGCTTCTTCTTTGCTTTTTTTTTGCCGTATGAGCTATTAATAATATTTTTTATTCCATGAACATGATGGCATGCATTTCAGCGTTGCTGCTGGATTGCTGGATTTTTCTTGGTAGCAAAAAATAATAATGTTTCCAATTTTTTTTTGATTGTTCCTGGTATACCTTTTCCATCCAACATTAATATACCATATGATTTTTTGAAAATGAATTACATGCCTTTATATAATGTCACGACCCGTAGAGCTCGCAATAAGTCAAGTAGAGAGGGAAGGCATACCACTTTATAACGAGATTACTGTGTGACTTATCAGCTTCTTTGCTTTTTTTTTGCCGTATGAGCTATTATTAATATTTTTTTATTCCATGAACATGATGGCATGCATTTCAGCGTTGCTGCTGGATTGCTGGATTTTTTTTTCTTGGTAGCAAAAAAATAATGTTTCCAATTTTTTTTTGATTGTTCCTGGGATACCTTTTCCATCCAGCATTAATATACCATATGATTTTTTGAAAATGAATTACATGCCTTTATATAATGTCACGTAGTAATTGAAGGTAAAATAGGAAGAAAAAAAATTGTTTGTATATCTTTTACGAAAAAAATGTGCCTTTTCCTCAATAATTTTTCTTGCAAGCAGGAAAAGAGCTGTTGGCTTTTGACTTGACTCTCTCTCTCCTCGTCAAGTTTGTGCATACGACTGACTGGGTGAATAAAGAAAATTAAGAATGAAAATGTGTGTATCCTGTGAGCTGCGAGCTGGTTTTTTTTGTGTGTGCTGCTAAGCAATAAGGTGAGATGTGTGAGTGAGCTTGTCCATATAAAAATTGTTTATAAGGAAGAGAATAAAAAAGATATGGGTAATCATAGTGGCAATCATGATGGGTTGCATTTGTTGTTGTGTTGTGTGTGTTGAATACAGTGTAAACGAGTAGGCACATTATTATTACACTTTGTACACCGACTTTTTGGTTGTTTGGAATAACAATACAAGTTCATGGTACAGGCGAGAGAAAAAAAATGTGTTTGACTTTTTGAATGTGTCTATTGTGTATCCAGAGGGAGAAGAGATATTATGTGTGTTTCATGTATAACGTAATATTATGATGGTAGTATGAGGATGATGATGATGATGAAGATGACGGTGTAATGTCGTGTAATAGGTAAGTAGCTCGTTCAGGTGCAAGTGGGATCATCGGATGCATTAGATCATCATCGTCGTCGTCATAGTCATCATCCGACAATATATTATCTTGTATTGAAAAAAAGAGAGATGAAGATGAGAAGGGCTGCTGCGGGACTGGATTGAGGAAAATAATTTTTTCTTTTTTTTATGAGAAGAGTGAGAACATTTTATGCCTTACAAAGTATAATGGAGTGTGTAATGTGTGGGTATTTTGTAGGATTAATGGGGAATAATAAAAAAGGGAAACATTAGTTTTTTTTCAGGTACATAAGAGAACAGTTTGGAGTGTAATGGCTTAACAGAAAAAGAATATTGCATTTAAAAAATGTATAAAAAAATTACCAAAATTCAATAGAGCATCTTTTGAATTTATGTGAAGCTGTTACCTTGTTTAGTAAAAAGAATTTTTTTACTTCTTGAACCAACAAAAAGGTTATGGATGTTGTGTGTTTGTGTGAACAAGAAGTTGTGGCAAGGCTGGCAAACAAGAAAAGTTTTTTTTTAAATATTTTTTTTAAAAGACCGTTTCACACAAAAAAGTTGGGGTTGAAAAATAGCGAGAGAGAGAAATATCATATAGTTTGAGGTATAGAGTTCTATAAAAAAATATGTAGCTATTGCGTGACTACATATTATATCAAAATACGAGCTTACTATATTACGTATATGAATGAGCATTTAAAAAAACGGTGCAATACTGTCTGGTCTTCGATGTGATACATGGGCCATGGGCTATTATCATCATCATCGTCGTCGTCATTGTCATCCTTCGTCGTTCTGAACTGAGATTTATGCATGTAACAAGAAGAACATATTGAGTAGGTAGGCCAAGCAGGTAAAAAAATGCCATCAAATAAAAATACAATTTGCAACCAACTTTTTTTCGTTGACCAATATAATAATGATAATAACAACAACAAGAACAAGTATACATTTCAAAGAAGAGAAAAAAAAATCACAAGTAGACAAGGGATGGGCTTTATTGCTATTTATTTCTCCTTCTGGTTTGAACCACTGACCGGAGGAAATAAATTGTTTTAAAAATATAAGCTAATGTACTGTTTTGGTATCAGTTTAGACCAAAAAAAATGAAAAGTTCCACTAAAAAATATGATCTTGGATGCAAAAAAAAATCGTGCACAATAAATTTGTTTTCTTTTTCAATCTTGTTTGCTAATTAGGATAATTAAAGTCGCATATATTTTTTCCCGAAATGACTGGCTTGCTGCTACCTTACTGCTCTTTTTTTTAAAGTTTTCATAAAAAGGATGCCAATTTACCCTTATTTTTACACAGTAATGCAATCAGAACGTGTATACGTATACATGCTCTTATTCGTAATCTCTAATGATATGTTGCATCATCATCATCATCATCATAATTATGAATATAATTGATAGGTATGCTTACGTCGGTTTGTTTAGTAATTATATGAAATGTGGGAAACATGTCATATTGTTAGTGTTTGAAATGTCAAACTTTTTCTTATTTACTTTATGGTTGGCTTTCTTATCGGTATTCATTTTCATTATTTTTTATACGGAAAGTAAGATACATAATAATATGGATATTCGTATACGTAATTATTATTGTTTGTCTGTGTGTGCCACGTGTGTGGTCGACTGATATTTTAGAGGAGAAGAAGATCAGTGCACAGAAGTGGCTGTTTAAACGAAGAACATAAATACTTACGCAGAAACAAACACTGCGTAGTGTTGTATGTACGTAGGTATGCATAATATGTACATACATACATGATACATAATATCAGATATTGTTTTTCTCAAAGCTAAAGAAATTGGTTCAGTTTTTTGTGACTATAATAGCTTAGAGCAATGTCTGTTGTTGTGTGGCACTCCTTCATCCTTCAATAATAATAGCTGGCAGCAGAAAAACAATTTTTTTACAGGGATTCTCAGTCAGACTAACTAGATGGTTGAAGCGATGATGACGATGAAGATCAACATCATCATATCATATCATGTAAATATAATTATGATCGGGTCAAATAACTTGCTTGTTATTACTTGAAAATATTTTACATCAAACTATAACAATTTGCTGTTGACACAACACCCAACACCCAGCAAACAGTTATCCTTTTTTACAGAAAAAAATGCATTTTTTTGGGGGAAATTTGCTTTAAGAAATAAAAAGTAATATGTAAGCAAAAAAACAACAGTTTAACATAAAAATTTATAGCAATACCGTTAATAAAAAACGAATTTTTCATTTTTCTTCATTACAAAATATACCATATATTCTATGCATTATCTGAAAATATTTTTGAAAAAAAAAACTTTTTTTTTTTGTGAAATTACATTATTATAACTCATAGCATTTATGCTACACTCTTTCTAGTTTTGCAATTTTGCAAGTAACGTAAAACTGTAACCCGTATTGTAACTCTGCATTGTATAGTATTTATATTTAGGTATAGCTATATGTATTTATTCCTAATGTTTGAATTGTTTCTGCCAAGTTGCATCACACAAAAAGGCAGTCTCTCTGTACACAATAAAGCAACACACTTGTTTCTCTCATGAAAACGCAAAAATCAACCTAGTCAACTATGTTGTAATGCTGTATAATATTATTATGTTGTGTATTATGGATTCCCTTAAACTCAATTTCATGGTCCCAATCTTTGCTGAGCTTGACTAGACGTGAATCTACAGAAATAATTTTCATTTCTTCCATCCATGTTTCACCCTAAACAATTTTTTTTATTAAATGCGTCATATGCGTCATATTATAAATGTATGCTTCTGAAAATTCAAATTCTACTTGAATACATGCCTATTTGCATGTGTGTATATATCCATGGATGAATTGATAAATACAAACAAAAATACATAATTTTTTGTTGTTGAGAATTTCATGAATATCCAGGGCGCAATAATAAAAACAATAATAATAATTAAACTCATTTCTATCTGTATATTATACGTCATATTATGTAAATTATAAATGATCATATGATACATCGTCATGGATTTCCCGGTAGTAGTGAAAGCAGTCGAAACAGACACGGCTAATTAGCAACCATATTTCACTAAAAAACCGGGGGAGAATGAATAGTAGTCAAGTATGTGATGTGAATAGAAACAAAATTTAGTGCTTTTCATTCAACATCATCAGTTGTACAATACATCCGACATGCATGCCTCCTTTGCAGGATTCAATTCAATAAAATTCAATTCATCAAAAAATATATTGTGTAGAGTATCATATGATGTCATATATCATATTACATAAGTCATGTCATCAGATGATCAGGATGATGATGATGATCATGGTATGCGGTAAATGAATGAATTGAATACTATATACGTCGCGTCGCTGTCTAGCAAAAAAAGCGAGAACTCAATATTTATTTAAAACTTCTGACAAATTTTAAATGGACCAGGTTTTCGAATTAGAGCATATTTAAAGCATCCGTAATATTCGAGATCCAACAATGTCATATATCATATTACATAAGTCATGTCATCAGATGATCAGGATGATGATGATGATCATGGTGTGCGGTAAATGAATGAATTGAATACTATATACGTCGCGTCGCTGTCTACCAAAAAAAAGCGAGAACTCAATATTTATTTTGCTGTTGGGAAACTTTACATGGTCATGGGATGTGAATATATTTTGTTTGATTTTGGTGCTACAAAATTTAGGCAGATAGCTAGACAGAGATGATGCTCATGTAGACTACGAATTGTATTGTAGCCCATGTCTATAAAGTGGAAATATATTTTTATATTGTGGCGGTGGTATCATTTCCGGTTCAGTGATAGCGGCACAAAAAAAATAAGAGGGAAAATATGTAGTTGTGTGTTGTAGTAGAGGTGGTGGTGGTAGATGTATATAATGTAATAGGTAGACTGAGATCGAATTACACATACGAATAATAATCTCCATTTTGTTTGTTTGGCATCTCTATTTCGACCAGAGAGCAGCAGATATTAGGAAAGCAGAGATAGAAAAGAACAACGTTGTTGCGTTGGCTAAAACTGTCGGTTTTTTTTATAGCGCTTCGGTTTGGTTTTGCGTTTGGATGGATTGATGGATATTATAGAGAAGATATGTGAACTGGAAGCAACAATTATTACTATTCTTTCTTTTTTTATACGTTTTAGGTTTGTCTGTGTAACTAGATGGAATGGAAACAGGACTTTGCAATTATTTCCTTGATTCATTTCATTTGTTTGGCGATCGGCTTGTCGAGGGCTGAAGAGAGTCAGTGAATACTGAGAGACTAAAACGGAAATAAGAATATATATTTTTTCCGGAGAGAGACAAGTGTGTGTGTTATGTAGGAATGTATGGCTTTGTTATGTTGGCTGATAGCGTTTTGTGATTGTTGCGGTAGTAGTATATGGTGATGATTGTAAACAAAGTAGACTGGAAGGATTTACTACCAACTGCTGCTGATGCTGCTTCAGAATTGAGTTCCAGAAGAAAAGAAAAAATCTTTTTCTGGTATAATAGATGTATGTTGCATGTGTGTGTGTACATGTACATTTGTGCACCTGTTTTGTTTGCTCTTCTATTCATTCAACAGCAATTTCTAATTGTCAAGTAAAATTCTATCTTAGCTACTTACATACTACTACATTATTTGCCTCTTGCTCTTGCTGTTGTGCTTGTGCTGCTACACATGAGTATATAGTTAGTTCCAGTATACAAACTACACGAACAATTTATCAGCTTCCCTTTTTGAAATGATCCTGTTTATCATGGCTTCCTACAAGCCATTTTACAACAAACCTATTGACTACCTATATGTTAGCGTACAACCATAAAAAAAATATTTTATTTACAAATTTTGTACACCAACGCAACGACGCGACGCATGCAATGCAGCAGCAGCACAAGTTGTGCTGCACAACTACCACCTCTATCCATATTATATCACCAGCAGCAGCAGCAGCATCATCAAATGCTAAAATATTTTACAGGGCATTCTCAAAACATGGCATTGTTCCCGGTGTCTTTTGTTTCCCGTTGTAATTAGCACCTAGCACCACCAGAAATATCGCACTGACATATTATGTTGTGAATGAATGGATGAATGCATTATTATTGCCCCGTTGGTACACTAAAAAGTAAAATTGTTTCCGCAATGCCAAAAATATTATCAGCAGTAGTGCTAAAGCAGCAGCATCAGCAGCACCAGTTCCAATAAATTCATAGTAAATACTTTATATACACCATTTCGCTTTTCATTTATTTCTTGTTTTCCATTCTTCTACTTTGTTTGACTTCCCTTTTTTGTCCGCATGCATGCAGTTAAAGAGCCATGTACCTACCACCTCCAGGCTAAAATGTTGTATGCATGTATGCCAGAAAACCCAAATTGTTTTGGTGTCTCTCTGTCTACAACCACCAAACTAAACCAGGCGATTTCAAACCTCTAACTACTTCCATTTTCTTGTTTACTCTTTCATTTTTCACTTTGAATTTTTACTACACTCCAACACGCTTCCCCACTACAAGAGTTGAACTTTGCACTTCAAGTCGACACAAGCATCTAAAAAAAAATCTCTCTGACTTTTTACTATTTTTTAAAGCAAGAAAAGAGGAAATACACAAGAGTTCTTTTTAAATAGCGCTTTTTTTGTCAAGTTTTTATATTATGAACATGGACAAGTCAAATTTATTTAGATGGGAATAATTTTGATGGTAATAATGATCATTATCAAATTGTTACGTACACATGAGCACACACACACACACAGGGCATGCCACTCACACTGTTTTAAAGCTACTAAATTTGACAAGCAGCGAGGAAAGAAGATGATACAAGAGGGCAAGCCTTTTCCATGTTTATCGTTTTATTATAAAAATGTTTAGCAAACCACGTTACGCATTTTTTTGTAAACTTGATACATACATGCATATTTTATGACTTCATCATGTTCGTCTGTCTGCCCGCCTATTTAGTGGGGGTCATGGGTTAAACTATGTAAATATGTTTGACTGCAAAATGATTTGCATCCACCCTTTTTTTTGCACACAAGACATATACATAATATTATATAGCAAATCTACAATTACTCTGCCAGCAAAATATAAAAAAAGATCAAAGAAACACGATCCGCCATGAAATTTTTTTTTAGCTTCCCAGCCAACACTATAAAACCAATAATCATAATGATTATATCTCTCCTACCAAACCATCATCATCATGATCAATGATCACCATCAGCATCATCATGTAGCATAGCAGCATAAACCGACGGAAGGAAAAAAAACAGCAAATCTCTTTTCTCATTTCTCCAGTTCCCCCATATAATAATGTATGCATTTATACAAACATACATATAATATGTAGGTATATATATTCTCTTTTCAACTTTCAACCCTTCTTTTTTGTTGTTATTGTGATTTTCTTCGTTCACCGCAGAGTGTACTACTACTACCAAATAGCAAATGAACAGATGATGTCGAAATACAAAATAGCTAAATGTCCCAAATACCCCATTTTTTTCTTTTCTGCAACACCACCACCACAAGCAATAATATAGTAGCAATAACAATTCCCAGAACGGAGATTTTACACCAATTTACATTTTATGTTGCATGCATACATAATGCCCTGTGTAGTTTCTATTGTAGTATTATTTTTTCTTTTTTCTATTTTTTTTTGCTGTTGTACGTCTTTTTTTGGTTTGTACTTGGATTACTACTATAATATACCCATGAATTTTTGGTTGCTGCGTATGTTATATACCTAGCTATTATCGTCATCATCATCATCATCACAATCATCATCATCAGACAAATTGCTAGAAATGGCAGTAGTTGTACTCCATTTTTCTACAAATTCCGTTTTTTGTCTGATGATCTTGATGAGAAGGATGGCTGGATGGAGTACGTATGTGAGTGTGTTACGTTTGCGATGGATGTAAAAATTATGAGCATTAGGACTCAGGTCAGGTAGCATAAAACATTTTTACTGATGATGTTCTTCTTTTTTTTTGCTCTAGTTTTCTAAAGCTAAAAAAATCCACTAAAGCATTTTTCTTTCTTTTTTCTTTCCCTCTCTCTCTCTCTCTCTCTCCAACTGACTGAGTGAGTAAAAGTAATGATCTTGTTCTCTCTTCTTCTGTTCCTCCACTCACTTTTGCCTTGCTGACTGTTGGTATGGTAAAGGATAAATCGTCTTCATCATCATCATCAACATTCACACAACCACTGGCACCTTTACATTCACAAAGTGTAAACGCAAAGTGCCGCAAAAGTATTTTACCTTTTCCAGAAACCTCAAAAAAAGGGAATGTGAAATGGAAAATAAATTGGTTAAAAAACGTAGATCATCAGCGTGCATGCATTATGTAATCCGTTACGCGCTGTGACAAAAGGGAACGGTCATAAAGTACATTGTTGAGTATATAAATTGAAAAGACAGCTTAAATTGTGGATTTAAAGCCTTTAATGACATACTTTGTGAACAACCCCTCTGGAAAAAATATATATAGTGTTTGGTGTGGTAGTGTGTACATAAAAAGTGACTAATTGCACCATGTCGAGTTGTCGTTGTCACCAGACCCGGAAAGAAAATGTACACTTTGTCGACTACGACTACGAGAGAGAAGGCCGCATGACAGAGTGTATGTGCAATGAATACTTACTAAACAAATTTTATAGGTGGTGGGGTGGGTGTTGGTAAATGGTGTTGGAGTGTGAATGAATTTTTGTGTGTGGGAGGATTGGATGAAGAAACAGAGGAACGAAATACCAGTAAAAACAGCATAGCTGAGAAATGCCTATTCCGGTTGCCACACAGCGCGTGTGAATGTGACTGTTATTTTTTTGCGTTTTTTAAAAGCAACAATGGTGGAGGCGGTATGGTGGTGGTATATGGTTGGCATATAGTATACCGTTCTGATTTATTTACGATGACAGGTGATTCCATTGGGCGATTTATATGCTTTGACTGTGGCCGCTGCTACAAGCAATATTTT
>JAHZNC010006080.1:0-14064 GCA_027744095.1 Zhuqinia jingwanae
ATTGATAATTTGTCAGGCATTTGAAGGCATTGAGCTCCTCATTACTTTCGTGTGTAGATGTGGAGCTGCATAATGAGTAGATGAATATATGTATGTATTCGCCTTTCCCCTGCAACAGGCATTGTTTTGAATGAAGGATACACAATCACAACAAAAAAAATCAGTAGACAGATAACATATCATTAAGAATTGCTGAGTTGCACATTCTGTTATAAAAGTTATATGTCCTAAAAATAAGTCCTTTAATAATAATGATCGGTGGTTGCTCTTTACCTGTATGTATGGAACCGATCGCCCAATATTTGCAAAATGTGTTGTATTATTCATGTCTATTTTATGTATGTTACCCGTAATATAATAATGATTTTTTTAGTACAAAAATATTTGTGGCTTTCATTTTTATAGACGGACTAGAACATGATGATAATGTACATGAATATAACCTATTGGTTTATTTTTGCTCAGACGTTCTCACATGAACAATAGTAAGAATCGTCTGTCTGCAAGTAATATTATTCGACTCGACATCATAATCATCCTCATCAATAATCCATAACAGTAAGGAAATGTGTAAAAAGAAAGCCATAAAAGTAAGCATGGGATGTAATGAAAATATGCTCTGTTCCGTAATCATGGAAGAAATTTGTTATAGAATTGTATATTATGATTCCAGTTGATACTCGCATAAATATATGGTGACGTGAGTGAAAGTGAAAGATATTTGAACCGCGTTGAATTGTGAGCCATAACTTTCCTTTTTTTTCTTTCTTCTTTTCTCCCAAGAACTGTGAGGTAGAGCAGACCATAAGAAATCACTGTCTATTTGTCTTGTCGATATATATGTTTTCCCTTTAAAAAGTCTCCTTCATCATCCTTCCTTCCTAAAAAAAAGAGGAAAAGTACAGGAAATGATGTATGGAAAGTAGGGTATGGCTCTGTGAGTTTCTACTGATTGTGATTTTGAGACCCTTTAGCTCAACCAGCAGCAGTAGATATTTAGATATGCACATCGCATCACAGCACACATAGAAGAATAAAACATCTTAACTTGTACATATATTATTACTGGTCATATAATATATTTTATTGTAGCACTTGTTAATGTTAGTGGTAAAAACTACATGTTCCATGGTGGATATCATCATGTACATAATGATGATAGCATAGTCTACCCTACTGTTTTTGCTGATTAAACAAGCAGTGAAATTGGGTGTGTATTTGTGTGAGCTCCTCCAGAAGCTGTGGAAGTGAGGCACACCATTACATTGCACGATTGAAAGTACATACAAACACACACACACCAAACGAAGTTGCATATTATACCGCGAATTCGGGGATTTTCGGGGTAGTACCTCTTCACGTTTCCAGGCTCGCCGACTTGAGATGAAAACCCGTTTGTTATGGAAGAGAATAGGAAGGATACTGCAAATAAGCAAATAGCATGGTTGCTGTGTGTGGATGTGTGCCTGGAGCTTGGAGAAAGCAGCTCCATATCTTAAAAAAAAAATAGAAAAGCGTTTCTCTCTTCTGTCACTCTGCATGTATTCCTTTCTGTAAACATATCGTTTGTACATTATAATGGCAATCTGGTTTCATGTTTTCGTTTTACCACCCTCACTGTGTTGGGAATGGTATAATGCCATATTTTTGTATTATAAATGCATTTGGCTCTCTGGATATACTGTAGTGAATGGTAAAACTGTGAAAATAACGTACATATAAGGTATACACGTTCGATCCATTACGTTGATGGTTGACGTCACAGACGACAGGCAGGACTCACCGGGCATGACAGAGTGGGCCAGCAGACGGCAGGCTACAAGTTTTGTGTAATAAAAGGAGTGTTCCTGTATTATTCAGCGAATCCTTACCATATATACCTACCTACACGGTTACCACGTTACCATTTACCATTGTAACTACATAGGCAATATATAACACATTATGTTTTACACTTTTACCTTTAACAATCCCCCTCCTTTCACCACACACAACTCCTTAACACTTTTTCAATTTTGTGGAAAAATAATAATAGTATGACTTTCACTTACATTCATACGTGTGGCTATGAGAAAGAAAATAAAAGGGATTTTTTTTGTAAAAACAATCAAAATATTTTTTTTACTATTCTGTTCACCAATAACAATGATACAATGACAACGTATATAAATATATTCTGTAAATTTCGTATGAATTTTTCTGACCTGTTTTGAGTATTATTATTACAACAAAGTATATATGCCGAAAACAACAATTGCCAAATAATTCCTTATGCCGAAAATGATATCATGATGATGACGCAAGATGCATGCACAATAGTAATGGAGTTTTACTTATTTATAGAAACGCGTAACAACAATCTAAACAATAATAATATGAGATTTGATGACAAAACATTTTGCATGGTTTTCCCTAAGGTGCCAAGTAATTACGCATTTAAATCTGCACGTGTATTCTTTGAAAGAGTTGATCACACTACTAATCAAAAACATAAGCCTTTTTATCATTACTGTATGTGCAAAAAGCGTAGCTTCCCTTCCCAGAGAGAAGAGAGTAATTAGTAACAGGCAGCTCTATATCTACATAAATATATGCCTACACGTATGTAGGTAGGTATACGTGTAAAGTCAAGTTTCTTGGAACTTTTTAATAAGACCACAAAGAAATATCTCAAGACAATGCATGTGTGTAATTGTAATGCTATACTTGTGATATAGTTACATGATAAACAAGTATAATATTTCAACCTCTAATGATTAACAACAGATAGCAAAGGGGGTTGTATTTTTTAGTTGATATCTCATTTCGATAATTTTATGTAAAATGTCACATTAGATACTGTACTATAATATATCACTTGCATGCTACAGATATACAAAAGATGTAATAGGATATAACAAAAAAAACATGTAGCAACATATATTATTCACATTTAAATACACGTGACAATTATCATGATATAAAGTCACTGCAGTTTTACCAGTTTGATCCGCCTGACGTGACTAAACATTCAGGCTAGGCCAGGAGGATACCGGAATTATAACCAGTCAACCAGCCTGATACACACTGGCACACAAAAAAAGTTTTGACTAAATACATGAAGCAAAACTGTCGCCAGTTTGAGTACAAGCTAGTATAGTGCATTATGCATGCAGTGTTCAAAAAAAAGATACAGACTTTCTCTGTATAAATTGTTTTTACGATTTCAGATTCAGAAAAATATTCACATTTACAATAATTTTTAGTAGGTCTGCCTGCCTTGCGTGCTCATTTTCTTACATCTTTTGAGCAGCAAGAAGTTTTTATGATTATTATTGAGAAGCTACATATTTTTTTCCCTCATGCCATGAGCTCAGGAGGAGACATTTTTGACCAAGTGCCAAAGGATTTTTATTATATTACATATGCTTTCATACATATGTGCATATATGCATACCCAACATATTATTTAAGTACCAACGCACCATACCACACAATTTAATGTGGATCGGATGAATAACAACCAACAACAGATTCACTCTATGTAGCTAATAGCTTGTGTAATTTTCTTCTCATCTGCTGCCTTTATTGATCCAACCCGGTTTTGAATTAAATCCATGCTCACAAATTATGTCCTCCTCATCTTCCACATTCTTCCTTTGCTTATGATTATGAATTTTCAAATCAAATCAGTTTTGAATTGATGTTTATTGAGAAAAATAATATTGCGCGATGATGGTCGATTATCATGATCATGATCATTTTGACAAATCTTTTTTCATCACGTCAGCATGATGAGCATCAAAATACAAAGTATACGCAGACACTATACGTACTAGGTACAAAACCAACTGCACAAGAAGTGGTTTGGCGAACGAAGCATAATGTGTCCTTTTGACATGAGTTGAATAAAAATAGAGTCGAACCCTCTCAACCCTTTTCTCAAAAAGTAACAAATTTTTGTACGAAGATATCATTGCAAATATTGCAGCAGTATTTGTCATGTGTGTCTTTTGGTGCTATATGTCGTGCTATCTATATAATAATATATGCCAACATATGCAGAAAATTTACAAGCTTGATGACATCATAAATTGTGTTATTCGTATGATCATGCCGTATATATGTATGGATGGGCACCTATTATGCTATTTGTTTGGTGGTGAATGCTGAACAATAATAATGATGATTATACGTTTCATGCTTGTCGTATACTATTGTACATTTGTTAGTTAGTAGAGTTGTTACTTGTCCTGTTGTTGCAATATATTGGTGGCAAGGCAAGAAGACCAAAGACCACTGAGGTTTTTTTTCCTTCTATTTAGTCAGTTGCCTTCATGAGAAAGTATTGAAGTTGATGACATACTCATTCTTTGTGCATGTTTTTTATTTATTTATTGTTGTCAGTTGTCAGCAAAGTCAGAATTGTATATAGTTTGGAAAAAAATGTACGTGGGTACTAATGATGGTCGCCAGTCACCACCACTCACCATAAGAGAAGTCGAAAAAATAAAATTTACAAACGAGTTGACTTTTGTAATGTACGATTGAATTGGTTTTTTTGGGGGTGATTTGGTGGGTGATGTGATGGTAGTGCAGTTGACTATATAGGTATGCATATTATTACTGATAATTAGAGTATAGAGTGAAGAATGAATGCAATCAAACAAAATTATTGTCTACTCTAGATTTGTAGTAGTTGAAGAGCTATGACACTGAAGGAAGTACAATTTTTTTTATTTTGGCTTACAACATAATCGTCATCGTCGTGGTCAACTGGTTAACTACAATAATTATTATTGTGTATAGTCAAATGTATGTATATGTAAAATAATGCATAAATCGTAAGTTGGTTTTGTACACTAATTATTTTAATAGGATTGTACATTATAATTTCCTAAAGTTAAAAAAACAAACGTAGTATATAATAATTTTCTACATGAGCATCTCTGTCTGTAGTATAATGTATATGTGGGCAATGCAATATATTTTAACTTTTTTACAGCTCAAATCATGGAAATTACTATTTTATTATAGAAAGCTGTAATGTTTAAAAAAAAAAATTATAGACATTTCTTCAAAATTCTATGGCCAATAACCAAACCACATTGCACGAAAAATATCTTTGTTTTTGTTCTGTGACGTAATGATCAAAAAACCAAGTTTGATGGCTCCTTTGTTGGTTATGTGGTTGATAAGATCCAATGGATAGTTACATAAAACTAGATATAAAAAACAGAGAAGAATAAGAAATAAAATTATTTTATAGCGAGCGATACGTCTTTCCTTGTAATGATTCAATGGTTGTTTTTAATTAATGGGTAGTAAACCTGTAGATCACAAACAAATATGAATACACATATGGCAAATACATATGTGAATTCAACATTTAAAATTATTATTATTCTATAAACATTAGCAACAATTCAACTTTTTGTTGTAAATTTTTTTATGACCCACGCAGACATTCCTCTGGTATGTCGCTGAGTTGGCTGGAATTTTTATTTTTTAGGGGCTTCTAGTAAATCTATATTTAAATACTGCGCATATGAACATGTACAAAATTAACGTTTTAAATTATCATTAACCTAATTAATTTTTTTAAATGTTGCTAGAATCATTACAAGAAAGTTATTATTTTGAAATCCGATTAACATAATATATAATTTGTTATTTGAAACATATACGTACAATAATGTAATGCAATATTAGTGAAGTGTACCGTGGGAAGGGAAACAAGTAAAAAATTATATTTCTTGTGGGTATCATTACTTAATTAAGTGTAGGATTTGAATTACATTTCAAATTTCAAAATCTCACTTTTCCCAATGAATCTCAAATGAAATTCAATTTCGACTGCTGTCAAATATATGTTATTACATTTTTTGTCTTATTTTCAAATGTTGAAATTCTGCGTGCCGAAAAGAAAACGAAATGTCAAAACTCTTACACTAATTATAAAGTATAATGAAGCATATATATATATATAATCAAATTGTGATGGCTGTTTTATAACAATAATTTTTTTCTCCCTTTGCCAATCTCTGTTGTTGTACCTGTGTACTGTGTGTACTATGTACAAACAATCTCTACTCTCTCTCTGTCTCTCTAATGTAACAAAAGGGGCAAGTCACATATATATATTAACTAGCTGTTGTTTTGGAATCAGTGCTGTTGTTTGTTTCAATTTTAAAGTTGCGCTGTTGCTGCATGAACTCACCAAACGTTATTCATGACTTCATGAGAAAAACAGGAAGAAAAAGGATGCATCTTATCTGTCAAATATTGTTTTACATATTACTTAGGTATATTGACTTGTTTTATGAATGAGATATACACCTATCTCTTCGCTTCGCGCGGTATGATATCCAATGGATATATATACAAACTATGACAGACAGAACAAAGCAACATAAATATAGTGAATATCATCATCATAAACTTTACATGAGCTTTGAAATATTGAAGAAGCCCTTAATGAATTCTCGTTTGTTGCTTGTATCACCATCATCTCTCTCTCTATCGTCTCTGCTTCTGAGCTCTGTAATCTGCATTTTACATCGTGTATAATAATATGTAATATGCAAATTTTTATTTTCAAAGTGCAATTTTAACTGGCGACAAGACTCGAACGGATTGGATTACATATCCTCTCATAAAACATAAAACCTGGTTAAAAATGTTGATAAAAAATATTGGCGATGATGATGATGATGATGATACTACAAAATACATATATTTCATTTATTACGGGAGGAACAAGCGACTACATCAGAAAGGGAAAAAAAAGAAGATATGCGAGCTTTAAAACCGTTTGCTTGTAGCTTGTACAAGCGAAGATATGGGAAATGATACATAGGTACCTACACATTATGCGTGAATTTATAAAACAAAAAAAGATTTCATTGTGAAAAAAACGAGAAATCCAATGAGAAAAATGCCAATGCACTAGAATCTTTCTTTATTATATATTCAACATTTTGTTCCTCGACTATTTCAGTTTTGCCAACAACGTCATTTACTGTGTGTGTTTTGTGTACGCGACAAATTAAAGTGCTATACAAAATTACACAGTGTATTCCTTTTTAGGTAAATAGTAATTATCTAGAAGTATTATATATAATTAGCCTATTTGTATGTCGTGGAAATTTTTGAAGTAAGATTTACAGGAATTTTAAGGATTCAAATTAGGAGCGAGTGTGTGTGTGTGTGTTTACTTCAAGATTGTAGATTGTGAGTTTTTCATTGCAACTTATGTCTAAACCGATTGTCGGAGAAACTTGTACGCGTGTGGCATTTATAATTTCAATTCTGAAAATTCAATTAATTTTAATTAGTTTTGTCACTACAATACAGTTACAAGATTGTGTAAAAACTTTGCATAATATGTGAAATGCTACCCGTATTACTACTATTGTGCTTCTCGTTCTCAAACATAACTTACAAATTTATGATTCGATCCTCTACGCAATTTGGTAGATTAGGAGAGAGTGACAAGGCAAATTAACTTCTTCTTCTTCTTCTGTGAAATAATACATTTTGTAGTTTGCATTTGGCAATGTCCTTGACTCTATTCCAGTAAACCGTATGGATTGTTATAAATGCTAGACATCTTTCGCAAAAAAAGATTACATAAAGTGACTCACACGTACCACCCCACACTTCAAAGAGATCTTTCTTCATTTACTCAAAATTCAGGAGGAGCCAAGTCAGACATAAGCACAAGGTTACTTAAGTGAGTTTACTTTCTTGATGAGGTCAAGTCAAAAGTCTGAAAGTAAAGTTTTACTCTTCTTCTTATAGACTTCTTCTTATGATTTTAAATATTTACAAGCAAGAAAACAGGCATCATTAATAGTATATCATGTCGAACTTAAACTTAATTTAAAAAGAAGTCACGAACTAAAACTGATACAAATGTAATAATCATAAAGATAAGGAAAGAAAAGACAAGACTCAAGACGTGTAATTTAGGGCCATTATAATGAACATCGGCTGCATCATCAATTAGGTACATCGTAATGCATTTTTTTTCTTCCTGTCTCGGCTTGCATCCATCCTTCTATTCTGATCTTCTGTAAACGAGAACATCTTATTTATGATTTTTTATATTATCATCATCACCACCACCACAGAAAGGAGAACCACGACGATGATGCCGTATAATAATATGTACATGCGTTTAAATGTAAAACAAAAAGTACGTTCAATAAAAACAGAAGATAAAAGTTTTAACCATTAAGAGGTGGTAGGTTGCTATTTAAAAACGTACATCAACAAACTTTTGTTGAACCAAAATATTAACCTCGTTCATAATTTTTACATGTTCAAAAAAAGGTCGATACATAATATTGTTTCTTCGTTTTACCAAGAATCAATTTCTGTATCTGTCTGTACCGCCATTGTATAATATTATAGACAAGATTATTCAGTGCAAACCGCAAACACACGAATTCATCCTTTTCATCTTTCAACTTTGATGCCGTTATCATAACGGTGATAATGCATTTAGGTGCTGTAATATTTTGATGTGTAGTAGATCCAGCCAAATTAGCACGGCTGCTGTGGTTAAAGTCTAGATTCTAAGATAGGGCAAGGGCGGACTTTGCTTCACTTGTATTTACCAACCCACATAAACCATCCGTGTTATCGATTCTTATGTAATTAGTAATTAGCAATTTGAGTATCTAGCTTAATGTTCTAAAGCTGCTGAAATGAAAAATTGATCTTTCTCTCACGTCGTACTTGATATCTTTAAAATGCATCATCAGAGAATGGAATAAGATTGCATGAGGGCAACCATTTAAAATAAGGATTATTGTGTAGAGTTTAAAGTAAGATACTGCCAGCCAGCTGTGCTGTTATACATAATTGGACTTCTAATTGTATGTTGTTATTTATTTTGTGTAATTGTTCTGGTTTCAGGAAAACTTGAATCTCTCTTCTTACCTTACTGGAGCATTCTGTGAAGAAACAAGAAAGTCATTAGAACCAAAACGCGCACGGTAAATTTCCCTGATAAATTGAGTCACTGATTACTACATTTATTCTTCTTTCTGGTTAAATGAACTAAACGAAAAATATCCAAAATGGCGGTTCTTAATTAAGGAAGACTCGTTATTGATGAAGACTTAAAATTTTCCGATTGTACTGTTGAAAAAACATTTTATTTTATTAATCAATTTATTATTGAGACGTTGATAAAAAAGTGACTCAAGTGTAGCAAAACTTCGCTAAGCTCGTAATTTTAATTAATTACTTAGTTTTTTACCGGTTTCCGTGTTTAGTAACACGGTTCGGTTGGAGAATCCTCTCCACTTTCTATTTGGAAAAAGTCGATAACGCATTTTAAGCGTTTACTTCGCCACCGTGCCGTTCGCTACTTCAATAAGGGCAATTTTTTTTTGTCATATATTTTTTTCAATTGTGTAATATACATGTTGTAAAAAATACTGCATTTGACATTTGACATGTGATCATGCTGACAACGACAGCTCAACTTAGGATTAGTACAATTTTGTCTACGGGTATTCCTGGCCAACAAAAGAATTTTGCGTCTTATTTGAGAATGTTTTGCTCGTTGTCTTTATTTGGGTGAACGTTTGAAATACAGTTTTATTTGATAGTCAGAAAAAGTCCAATGTAGGTTTTTTTTCTATTTGGTTCCTACCTCACGCACGCCCCCAGTCATTCTTATCTTTCCAAAGTAAAGTACCTAAAACGACAAAAATAGTACTGGGACTAGTAGGTGGCTGGAGAAAATTACATACCTATTATTTACATGATATTCTATGCAGATTCTATTCATTAAATATGTTTGTTTTAACTCAATAATAATAGGAATAGAAGGTTATCCAAGACACCATTTTGAGTAAAATATATTTTTTGGTATATACCAAAAGGAATGCAGTCGTATTGCCAAATCAGTGAATTATGACTTGGATATCCTTGAACAAAATTGCACTTTTGACTTTTAGTAAATTTTAGAGCTTTGTGGGTTTAGTAATGATGATGAGTGCTATTAGTTCATTAACTACTACCGCACTTCACTAAACATATTAGGATATATACGTTCGCATTCCTCATCTTATGACGACCAACGATGATTATGCCACGATGTATCAAATTGAATTGAATGAATTGAATGAGAACAACCATAAGTTTGTAGTAGTAGAAGTAGTATTTAGTAGTGGCCAAAATATCTACTAAGCTTGAATTTCGTCTTCTTACTTCTTGGACGAGTAGGTATGTGGTTAATGAAAAATGACACAAAGTTCAAGTCATGTTAATAATGTGTCATTCATATTCATCAAGGACACAAGTTCCTTGACGGGAAGCATCAAAGCAAAGCATTAACAAGCAATAGCATACCTTACTAACTGATAATAATAATTATTATTTTCGTCATCCTAATCATATCGTCCGTCATTATACATTATAAGGTTTGTCTGAAAGTTAATTAGATTTGTTGCAGTGTGACGAAAAATACCAAATATACTGAATTCGCAAAATAAGATAGCAATGCAGTGTGCATTGGGTTGGGAATGGAATAATATGGTTCAGTTGATAGAATAATAATGTAATACATAATAAACACGCCTCTCGACCTTCCTTTCGTCTTCGTCGAAAATGCCTAGTAATAATAGTAATAATCTGTTCGTTGCTAAAATTATGATGCTCTCTATATTCCAATTAAAAGCGAAAAAAACACGGCAAAAGCAGGATTCTGAAACCTCATCAGCGGAATCTGTCCGCAAAATCAGATGCAACCTTTGTATTTACGTGCACACTACATAAAATATATTATTATCTTGTTGTGCCGGAATGTTTTTGTTATGTAGATGTCAAGTCAGGAAAAATAATGAAAACACTTAAAATCCTTATCGGCCATGAATTATTATTATTATTATTATGATAAAAATCTGCTGATATTGATTAAAAAAGCATGCTGCGTATCATGTCATATTTGGCAGCGGTTGAGGTGCTATTACAAACGTTTTTATTTTTATCATATCTTATTTTAGTATTATAACTATAACTTATAACCCTTCCTCCGCTTATACACATATCAGTCACTGATTATACACTATTTTTATAGTCAGATACGCGTACACGAACAATTTGGTTTAGAATCTGTGTGAGTGTGTGTGTGTGGAAGTAAAGTTGAAAGTAAGTAAAGTGGTGATGAAGATCCGGAATAACCTCGCCCACCACAAAATAAGGTGCTTTTAGCCATTTTCGTATTTATTGATTGCCAGGACAGGAATGTATGTATTAATGTAATTCGATAGAGATGAGAGATATGAGATGGTAAGGCGATGATGCATAGGCATATAGACTGGTTCACTTTCATTTTTTTTATTTAGGCAGGACCTCGGGGTTCAAACGATACAAAAGGCCAACAAGCAATGCAAGGATATATAGAGTTTTGGTATTATTATGTTGCAGCATCGGATTTGGAGCATTCAAGATATTTCATAGTAGTTTCAATGTGATATGTGTGCAAAAATAGTTGTGTGGGCGAATAAGAAAAACTACACAACTGCACGTCTTTTATGCATCTTGTCCACCTGAGGGTACACTGACAGAGGCAGTACATGTGGCAGGTGAGTTTTATGAGGTGTATGAGAGAGAACATGGAAATTCAATAATAAATAATATGTACGCTAAATGGATATTGGATAGGCTAATATTTCAAGATTGCGGTGGCGATTCATTTTTCATGCTCGTAGGAATAGGGCGCCTGCTTAACTTTAAGCTGACTCAAATGCCTAAATGATGTCTAATGTATAATATCAAACTGTCAAAAATGGTAGTATAAAAATGTACATAGGTATTTTATATGGAACCTTTATTATGTGACTCATGTGACCAGACTCAATATTTATGAAAATGGGAGACAGTGATTTATCGTGAAATTAATAAATATCCGTCATGTTTCTAGCCACTAGCGACCACCAACCCACCAACACTAAAAAATATCTAGCTAACATAATATTATTGTAACACTGGCTTTGGATTAGAATGACGAGGTACTCGGCGACTGCTACTCGCCATTTTTATTTGACTGCCCGCCCACAAAAATACTTCAAAGAGCATTATTATGTACCTACTCGCAAAACGTGACATTTTTGCTTTCGTTTTCATTTATTACCACTATCGTCAGCGTTCCTCTCCTCACACACACACACACTAAGACAAACGTCTCACAAGTCACAATCTTTTTTTTCCCGATATAGAATCACAATCAGACAAACACATATATTATGGCTACTGGTGGTGAGACGGGGGTCTTTGAGTCTTTCTCAAAGTCAAAGGATTAAATCTTTGCGATGTCGCAACGTAGTTTTCGTTCAGTCTGTAACTGCTTTAACTTTAACCTACCAATTTTCTTTGTATGGAATTAAGGAGTACACAAAAAGGCATTTACATAACATGCACCCCACACTATACTTATTATTATTTCCCCATTCACTATGTCGAAATCAAGCGTGTATTTTATTTATGCTACTTTAATTATCCTCTCGTAATAAAAAGGGGTATCATTTTTCGTACATAATTGATAGTGGAGATGAAAAACCCTTGACGCTATTATTGATTTCTTGGTCGAGTTTATTTAATACGTACATATATATCCGATTTTTCTCAAGATTATTACTACTTCTCCTTATAAAAATAGGCTCAGCTGAACAAAATGTAATCTGATATATATAATGTCATGTAGAATTTCGAAAGACGTGGTATTGTGTGGCATTATTATTACGTTACTGTAGTAGATTTATCTCAGCTGGCATCCCAGTTGAAGGCCATAAGAACCGAATATGGCGTCAATGCAGGAGCAGCAATAAGTATATAAGAATAGTAACATCAAACTATTAATTTGCAATAGGGCTTTATGCATTACCATTATCATCATAACATGCAATCTACTGAAAAAAGAGAAAACATTTTGAGACGAAAAAAAACCAATCAGACTATGGGATCAAAATGAAGGTTGTTTGTTGGTGGGAAAAGCAGGTGTTCGGATTGAATCTTTTAGTTTGCATAATTTATAAAATAGATCATGTTACATTGTTGAGTTCACAGTTCTGTTGTGTGAGAGAGAAAGAATATTGCATAAAAACCAAAATGAATGGCAATCCCATATCGTTTTTTTTCTGTATTCTTTCAATTTTGCCCTATTTTCATTCCAGAAAAGCTTTGAATTTTTAAAAGCATTTTCCTAAAATAACCATCATCCAATCGAGAGAAAAAAGCCCCGCTTTTTTACAAGCAGAAACAGCCAGTGGCCATGGACTTTGCATATTATGCTGTAGTAACGGTTTGCACCATTATTGCGTTTTTTCTCTTCTTTTCCTACTGAACGAATATAAAGAGTTTGTCGATAAATTAATCAGGCTTAGCATAAGGAAAGTATTTTCTGGAATAAGATATGAAGAAAAAGTGCATTAAAGTGAATCCATGTACACATAAAGCTATTTTTAGGCTTGGGATCTCGTAGTACGGTTGCATAATGCATATATATAATATGGATGAATGCACACGCTTTGTTTTAAAGAGGTAATACACAATATAAAAATATAGGTAGGCATTTTATGTAAACACGTATATACGTTTTATCATGCTCCATGTCTAACTCAAGTCGAATGTCCAATCTTATTGTCTGTCTTTGTCTGACCCGAGACGATGAGAGCGTAGCATAAGGAAATAGGAAATGAATGGATTTAACCTGTGATGCACGTCACACAAGTCACGCCCGATTTGTCCATTACTAAATTACAAACTTCAATTCTGCACTGTTTTGCTAGTAAAATAGGCCTTGTTTCATGTAAAGCTTTATAAGTAGGATAAAAAAAGGAAATTTGATAGGTTATATTATACATGCTGCGTGATATCATCAGAACAAAATAGGAAATCTATGGCGGAATTGATAAGTATACGTCTGCTTATATAACAGCTGTGTTCTCCATTCTTATTGAAAAGGACATGATTTCAAAAGAAATCAGGGCATCTATTCACACCGGGATTTAAGCCTAAGATCAGCTAAACTTCGTCTAAACCTATTCAGAAAAAAATTTAAGTTTT
>JAHZNC010006081.1:0-21060 GCA_027744095.1 Zhuqinia jingwanae
ATTATTAAAGGAGACGGAAGCAAGGTTTTTTTTGCAGTAAAATTTTATTTTATTTGACTTGTTTATACACATATTAATTTCTTGATAAAAGAATATATAAGTTTTTTTAAAGCTATTTCAAGACATGAGTTATTGTGACATGTGGGAATGTACAAGCATACATATCAAACATGATGTAGCTTTATTAGAACACAAAAAAATCTTACCTGGTCTCTGGCATAAAGCATTCCAATGTTGAACTTATATGTGCATAAGTACACATATATTTAAAAAAAATGGATAATAATAGATACGGAATACCGGAATAAAATTTAAATGATGTGATGTGTGTGTGTGTGTTGCTTTTGTTTTCAACAACACTTGTGAACTGTTTCATTAATATAGTCACACTCAACTCATTTCAATCTCGTACTCATAAACATGTCTGCTAAGAAGCAAACACAAAACAAAAATAAATAAATAGAATCCATTGTTTTTGCAATAGGATTGGGTCATCATAATAATATGCATGCATATTATGTACATCTGCTTCTCTGTTCACTGTTAGGAGTTGGGAAATGCATTGCATACAAAGTAATAATAATAATGTGAAGAGAAAACACGTCGTCGGCATATTTTAATATTACCAACAACAGATCAATAATTGATAGACCAGGCCAAAGAAGATGCAAGAGAAACAGTTAAAAAGTAGATGATAATAGGTAGTAAATACGTAAAAATGTAGAGTATATAATAGGTAATCAATGTTATAAGTACAGTTACAGTAGTTGCATGAGTTATATTGCAAATGTATATGAACACGCGTAATATAAACATACATACAGCAGCACCATATCTCTTGTAGTAATAGTAATACTGTCTTGTTGTCAAACAAATTAAATTTTAACTGGCCATTTTACTCCATTAAAACTGGGCATAAAAATCATGTTTTAATAGGCATCATATTTGTCTATATGTATGTATATGTATGATAGCATGGATTTCATTACGCTCGTTACTCACAAGTCTAAAACACACAAAAAAAACGTGTACGTTTCTTACATTTTTTTTTTAAATATCACCCTCATCTGGATATAGTTGTTCTTCCCAGTTCTGTATATATAACATAGCACACATGTTCGTAGTATGTGTATGTATAAAAGTATATAATCTATGTTATTATTATTACTACTTACTAGACAACAAAGCAGTAAAGAAAATCGTAATAATAAAATTATTACCTGGTCTTATGGGAAAAGATTGAGATTTTATGCTGGTATTACAAATAAACCGGGGTGATATGATGATAATAATTCGTTTTTTTAAACGTAGGTATCATATTTAAACCCTTATAAGTAGCCTGAGTATCATGGTGTCAGCATCATCATCATCATCATTCTCCTCACTCTTCATCACAGCATAAAAAAGTTCTTTGTGAAAAGATTAAAGGTGTTCCATTCCATATTATGAGTGAGATGTGTTGCGTTTGTGTTGTTGTGTCTTGTGCACATTGCTAATGTAAATACACGGTAGCCTATCATGCACAGCTCACGCAGTACCTAAATATTATTTTCAAGTGAAAACCGGAATGACTTCAAGTCAAAAAATGAAACGAGACGACAGGTTGCACAAAGTGCAAATATTTGAAGAAAAATTATTAAAGAACGGTTGCCATTTAGTATTTTTTTTCTCCTCTTTTAACTCTTGATGACTTTTAGAAAACTTTTTCTTCTTTTTCTGGGAAATGTTGCGTTTTTTTTATTATGCATGTTTTGCTGTACTTTATTACCTGTGTGTATGACAGATATTTAAATTCAAGGTTATTGCAACAAACGTCACGCAGTTACTGATGATGATTATTATACTTACACATACACAGACAGATGACGGTGGAGATTACTTCAAGTTTCCGTTAAAAAATTGTAAATTAAAGTTTTTGTTATCATAAAGTTCCATCACGAGTATATAGCGTATTATTTACTTTTAAACTGACTGAAAATGTGAGAAGGGTCATTCCTTCATACAATTCTCTGCAGTAAAAATAGTTTATGAACGTTATCCTGATAATGAAAGTAGCAAGTCAGTATAGTAGTTTATGACGAGTTCCTGGTTTTTTCATTTCACCATCATTTCCATGTTTGCATTTTTTTTGTAATAAACAAAGCTACGTGAGGTATCAGCAGATGGATCATGGTACTGCCTCTTTTAGGTTCATAATTTAAATTAATTTAAGATTTACTGCGTACATTTTAAAGTTTCATCATTACGGATTGATTTCACTTGATTTTATGAATATTTTTTTTTGTATTTTCATTAAAACCTGAAAACATACATTTAAGACCGCAAAAGATTATATTTCAACTCAATATCCCATAAAATTAGTGAAAAATTAATTTTCCCTCGACATTCTCCGCTTTTGCACATTTTATACCCGCATGCGCAATGCACTACATGCACAAGGATATAATAATTTAATGTAAAAGCATTTCAGAGTGCGTTTGAGGCTATATTGTGAAAATGTGCATCATATTTATGATGCATTTATTAATCACCTTCATTATACGTGCGTCGCAAAAAAAAATACTGAAACAAAGGATCCCCCACACATGTAGCTCATTAGATATATATTAACGTTTTGAGATCATACTTACACCGGCTTTGTCCTGCGATAATGATATATACCTAATAGCAAACTTCTGCAATTTATATCACACAGACAAATTACTCAAAACTGTACATAAACCTCAATTTCTTATTGATATAAACAACATAATTATCGTAATTAATGCTCAACTAATTACAGGGCATCATTTTATCGCATGGATGAGTTAAGAGTTCTGATATAAAACAAAAAAAATATATATAGAATCCCTCCGAGAAATTGTAGCAAAAAACGTTATCGCACTATCATCCTTTATATCATCATGACATTTTGACGACGAGAAGGTGGGCAGTGGACGGTGCGGTGGGTGCTCCATTATTGTAACAGCTTCAGCAGATTGCCTTCGGGCACACTTTGAAATTATTATAATAATTATAATTATTGTAACATACATTTTTACATAAAAATGTTCTCGTCGTTGTTGTGGGATTTGCCTGTTTACCTGATTTGATTGCAGTTGAAGTTGAGTCAGGCTCTTTTGTGTTTTTTTTGTTATTATTATAAAATGAGAGCTGTGTGTGTGTGTGTGCACTTGGTATAATTGACATTAATTGAACATGTCAGTACCGTAATACACGTACGCATACCTACATAATATAACTATGTAGTACCTATGTTTGTTTACCGCAAGAAGAAATTTGTCTTAATAACATGGTTTGTATTTTGTAACTATTGTTTATATGAAATTACTGGGTACAAAAAAATGCACTTTCATTATTATTGTTATAAGTGTATCAATTTTTCAAGATTGGCTGGCTCACTCACGATCACGATGATGATGATGATGAGAGACAATTTATTATGATGACGGGATTCAAGACAATTTCATTTTCCTTTTTGATTTTTCCGCATTACTTGCAAATAATAATAATGTAACAGGGAGGGAGGAGTCCTTAGGTTGTCTTTACCACTACAAGGGCAAAACCTTTTCTAACGCCTACTACTTAATACAACTACAGGACACTCACAACAACCACACATAGCGACATAATAGAGACCACAATGACACTTGATAACACACAATCACAATAATTAGTTTCTTTCTCTTATAGCAAGCAAAAAAAACAAGGTAGACTAGGTTATGTTACATAAATATCAATTATTCATGGCTGGTAGGTAAAACCGGGACTTATTTGCTCCAACTGTCGTGTCGACAAGAAAAATACAGCGATTTGCGGGGGTGAAGGGGTAGATTAATTAATTTGTGGTTCAGGGTAATTGGTTCTCCCGTTTAGTAGAGCAGCGCCTCTAACCTTGTTGTATAGCGTGATATGTTCAGAGATGGTTTGGATCGATAAAAGATATGTATACAAATGTGTGTAGTCTCTACCAGCAAGGAATTAGTATTATCCCAGTTATCCCAGTGGAGTCACAACAAGTCACGATTTTTACCTGCGTATAGCTTATCTGCGAGTCTGTCGAGGAAACCGGAAGAATGTTCATTAATTCAGTTCTTACTTTTTTGTAATGAGGGGGGTATGGTGTCTGATGAAACTTTATAATGAGCAGAGAAGAAGAAGATGTGATAAAAACTTAAACTCCTTCAATTCTGGGTCTGGCATGCGTATTAAATATGTATAGGAATGATTACAATAAATGGTTGCACCCTGCGGCATACTGAATTAATAGCTACATATGTATTTATATAGATGAAATACTTACATATTCATTCATATTCATAAATATTATATTAATACCTAACTTATAATTTTTTTAATGCTTTTATGCAATCAATTGATTGCAGTGTTTCGATTTTTGTATCAGAATCACATAATAAATAGGTAATATATATACTCATTTACAAGAACATTTTATTTTTTTATGCATTTTACATACAAGTACCCATTATTTTTGTTGAAAGTGCACTTTGATTAAAGGTTAATAATTTCCTTTGGATCTTTCAAAATCATGTGAGAATTGAAGGAAGGCTTTATTTTTTTAATCATGATATGTGTATTGTCAGCCGGTATAATTACGGGTATTATTACATACATTTTTTTCTGAGACTATATATTATGATATGCTCATTAATATCTTCCTCCCATAATTATTTACATTCACTTCAGCTATAACTTTTTAAAAAATCAAATTATCAATTACTAAATGTAGTACATGTATTTTATTGCTTAATAATGTTTAGACAGGCGCGCCTCGTTTGAGTAGAAAATGTAGTACGTGATTGATTACAAATCAATAATTGAAAAAATTGCAAAATACATACACATTTTCCTGTTGGTTTTACACAATTCTCAGTATAAAATCTAAAAATACATAATGTTGTATGTATCAAATATGAATCATATTTATGGGATATCTAAGGGATGCTGCTAATTGAATTGTAAATCAAAGTTTTGTTATTCAACAAGTATACTACTAGTCTTACATACTTATACATGGTAATGTTTAATCTAGTTATAAATTATTAAGCGATACATGTCGAATCGAGTTTAAATTAAATATAGTATAACTATAGATATCCGGTATAAAATATGTCGGGTTAGTTGAAATTCAAATCAGTTTCTCAGTTCCTCGTATATCTTATGTAGACTGTTGAGTACAATCTTCTGAAAAATTTAACTATAATTTAGGTTGTATTTTTATAATTGATGAATTATAAGTATTATAGACATGACCATTTCTTGTACTCGACAATACATTTTGTATTGAGTGCAACATGAGCTATTAAGAAGTCAATGAAATTCAAGCTTTTCAAGTCAAGATAGATATGCTGATGTAACTGATGTAACTTAATCGCGAGTTTAATAATAAAATCTTGGCAAATTTAAGACGCATCAGATTTCCAGTACATGAAATGTAAAAAAATTGCCATAAGAATGTTCAGAACCTGATTATACAGAACTCATTGTAGTATTTAAAAATTAAGAAATGAGATTTAAGATAGTTGATTTTAATGAGGTGGCATTGTCAGAAGAAATATTTTCATATATTACCTATATCCGAATATATGATGCATGTATTATGTTTATCCCAGCGTTTGGCATTTCTATAAAGGTACACATATATAATATGTTGTACAACATGTTGTATATGTAGGTGTGTGTATAGCAATATATACGAGATACAAGTAAAAGTAAACCCACAATTCGTAACATGTGAAATGTCATACTGTGGGACTTTCATAATAGAGGAGAAGGCTGATAGCTATCTCGTCAAGTAATAATAATAAGCTAGGTATATGCATGTATTTTCATTTTCATCTTCAAGATTTTGAGCTAACATGATTGACAGAACATCCATCAAATTACCCCCTTATCTTTGACAGATCTCTCATATAATTATAATTTAATAGGAGAAGGTGGGTCTTCTCGAAATGAATCTTTTTATCTACCTAATTTGCTAAATATTTTGCTGAATTTTAGAATCTACTCAGCACTACTTGAGTTTGACAGGTGGTAATGGCGGTGGAGTATACGAAACGTTATTCAAGTTTTATAAAGACATTTTATTGTCCTATTTCCATAAGATATTTCACCATCGCAAAGCATGCTACTGTATTTTGCATAGAAAAATGGGATTTGCTAATTTCAACAAATTTTTATGTAAATTGCTTGCACTTAAATCCATTTTTATCTTAATTAAAAATACTCATTATCTATTCGTAATTAACTAAAAGGAACAATTCCCTAAAATAAAAGTGATATCTTGTGAAGTGAAGGAAATATCAGTTGTAGTAGCCTTGTTTTAACCTCTCTTTTGTCTTAAAATTTCTGATATTTGTTTGCTTTTGTGGAAAAATTACACATATCTTTAAAGAAGAGACTGAGTGAAACTGTATTTTATTTTATTCATACTAGTAAAACAGAAGCATGTTATTATGATGCACATGTGGTGCACTTTGTTTTTTTTTGCTCTCTTTCTAACCCAAGCAGCCTTATCAACATCCTTTCAATTTATTTTAACCAACTTGCCTTTTATTTGAGAACAAGTCGAGCAAATTAATTAAGTTTACTTTAATTTAATTAACAACAAAGTGCAACTAGGAGTAAAAGTTACCTCCGCTAAACGAACGAATTACGAAATCAATAGAACGTAATTGCAAATGGTAAATGTTACGTGCCTATATGTACACACATACACCTAAACACATTAGGTATGTATAATAAAAATATTACATTGTGCCGGTAAAACTTTGTTTGGTTTTATATCATTCATTACTTCCACAACACAAAAGAGCCAATTAAAACATTGGTTATATGCAAAAAGCACATTTTTTTTGTAATGATGCTTCAGGCTATTTGTTAAAATACAACCTTTCGTTTCACAAGCAGATAATATGATGCCACTTGAAGGCAACAGCCATATCCCTAACGGGATGGATGGTATTAATGTCATCGAATTGATAAACTCTGTAGGAAAAAGGCGTGTGTGTAGTCCCACGTAACATGTTAATATTATTAATATTAATTAATTGAGATGTAAATATGGCATGTACCTGCCCATCCCATTAAAACAAGTAGGTCTTTTGATTTTAGGTAAACACATCCATACGAGTACACATATATGTTGTATGTGTGTTACAACTACAACAACTTACATTTGCATACAATGATGATGCTTTTGGACGTTTAAAAAGTCAAGATAAGAAAGCCATAATAATGAGTAATTATAATTGATTAGACAAGAAGAAGTATATTTTGATGTCCTTATCCTACATTATGTATGAGCGATTTTAAGCAATGGTTAAGCGAATACTTAAATACATTCATAGATACAAAAATAATGAATAATTAAAAAAAAGTTTTCCGGAAACTCCAATTATTTGCTTATTTAGTCAGGATTTTCATCATATTGTTTTGGAATATCTCTTCAGAACAAACATGGTCAATGGGCATATTTGTTATGATTGCTTGTTGGAGATGATGCAAACGAACAGTTTATTTTTTTCCTTCTGTTTGATATGCGCATTTTCTTCTGACTGCCACAAAGTAACAAACATGTAGTCCAAAATTTAAAAAGGATGAATGTAATAGAAAATACAAAGCAGTTGCAAAAAATCTTCTGAATCAATTCCGTTTTGTCTTATTTAGAAAAGTGTTTTTATTAACATAATATAAGTGATTATCGAATATCTATGTTGACTCATTTTAGCAAGTTAGGAATTTGTATTATGGATTGCAACAACACTTCCACGCGTCGTGATTCTTGTTGCATGCAAACGCATTTTTGTCAACAGGCCGACATCCTCCAGAGCACTTGTGGGCCACGTCTCTATGTACACATGGAGTCCAATGGCATCCTTGATTATCTTGTGGGGATCGCTTCATGCGGGGAGATACACTCCAACCTGCGCCATTTGTTGACAAATCATTCTCTATGAAAACAAATTACAAAGTTTCACGATTTAATCAAAATTAAATGACTAGATTTTCAAACTTAAATAAATGTATACAATTGAATAATGAATTATGCGTATTACCACTAAAATCCGCATCCAGAGGTTCAACGTATTTAGCCAGGCAAAATTGGGCAAACACCACAACGACTACACAAACGAGCACAATTGATTTTGGAGACATTTTTCCCTTATAATATGCTAAAAACTTTTTTTAAAGAAAATAATGTTTGTGGATTTTGTTGTGGTTGATAAAACTGTTAAAGATTGACTATATGACAGAGATTTCCCTCCTGTGTTTATATATTGTTCGGAAAAAAAACTTTTTCGTCATATTTCTGCCTTAACAGCCTTCTTCGCGTTTCAAGGAATGATATCTTTATTTGTGTGCAAGGCATGGATAAAGTAAATGTACTTAAATTTCTAAGATAATCTAAGGTATTACAATTTCAACTGAGGAATTTATTGTTGTTATTTTGACTTCATTGTGTTTGAACAGAGCAACCTTCAATCGGCAGAATGAAATCTTCAAAGGTTATGATTTTCTTATTAAGGCATGGACCCTGGTCGTTTCCGCCCTTCCAGAAGAAGACGAAAATGACAAAAATCTAGTACCTTTGGCGCGAAACAAACGGTTTATTGCTTGGATTGTTTTGGCTATTCGGGCTATACATTTTGCGATCCGAGCTGGTTTAGACCAAGCAAGAGTCGTAAGGGAAAGAGGCAGGGCAGCACACCAAGATATATGCTATGTTCAAAAGTCGAATTTTGATTTCTGTTTAAGACAAATTGAAGAACTGAATCATTGCCCGCCCGGACGTGGCTGTTGTTGCAATTGATTTAATTGTAGCTACTAAAAATGTTCTAATTAATAATTACTATGTTAAATTAAATCATATTTAGCAAGGACAAATGAATAAACATGCGTAATGGGCAGTATATGATAATGGTGTATTCCGCAGACATGAGGAATTATTTTGCTTAAATTACCAGACTTCTATCCTGTTGGAATCCTATTCAGACTCGTCCTGTGTGATTTCATAAAACTATTTCTTATTCCTGTTCACGATTATTATTATGATACTATAACATTCGTATGAAGACATATGACCACTTTGTGTCTTTCTGTTAAAGTTCTTCCATTTTCGTATTATATTATCAGTAGGACCTCATGCATAATTAGATTGTATTGTAAAATGGAAATAAAAGTGGAAATTTCTACGTTCATATGTAGAAATTACACAAACAGAACGCATAAGAAAAAATTGTTTGATAATTTTATTAATTCCACATTGCACAAATCCTTAATTATGCATAAACTCCTACTTTGCAAAACAAAAGACTTTAATAGGCTATTTTGCTAAACTGAAAAACACCCAACAAACAACATGTTTTGAAGGTGACAACAATATAGATCCCAAACACGGGAAGATGCAAATGTCATCGAATTGATAAACGTTGTAGGCAAAAGGGTTTGCGTAATCCNGTTGTAGGCAAAAGGGTTTGCGTAATCCCACACGACATACGTGTTAATATTAATTAATTGAGTTGTTAATATTACGGTATGTCTCTACCCACCCCATTAACAGGCCCAAGCAGGCCTTTTGATTTTAGGTAAAAATTCACACACGTGATTCCATTTGCATACAATGAATGGGATGCTGTAAAATGAAGATAAGATAGCCATAATAACAAAAAATGTCAAAACATTCAAAAAAAATCCATTGTTTTACAGTGATGATAACACAAGCAATAAGAGCAATATGTTTTACACATCCACATTCAATGTCGCAGGGTACCATTTCTTTTAAATGGAGCCTATTGAGCTCATACTAAATAATGTTATCCCTCATCCATGATAAAAATCATCAGCTTTTATTTTGTTATAAGAATAATTAATATTGATTTCGGTAGAATTCCTTAAACTAAGCATTTGAATGATTCATTTTACTGGGAGTATGGAAACTTAAAAAGAGTAGTAAAGTTTTCAACCCCTTTGGTCTGCCCAATGTAATCATGAGAGTGAGAGTGTTCATATGTTGATATATCCAAAGAATCTGGAAAAGCAACTTTTATTGTGCGTTTCTTTACAACATTTGTTTTTGCATATCAGCAGTTTTCTTCTTGGTACAAGCCCTTGCGAGGAACGTGACACCAATGACAAATAAGGACTTAACTCAAAAATATATTAGATTCAAGATTATGATGAAACTGCGGAACGGGCTATATAGTTTTCCCTTTCTGTTGTAATGGCCATTATGATTTCGTTATTCGTCTGCTTAGTAAAAAAAAACTGAACATTCAAAAAGGCTGAAAAAATTATGGACGGGAACATGTCATCTACTAAAAAAATCCTCATGTTCAATTATATTTTAATTTTAATGACGATAATACTGCCTTTAGAGACATATGTGTATTATATTTGATTTACTGTATAGTCATGGATGGTAAAATATTTGTAAAAAATATAGAGGAAATATCTGGATAAAATACTTGCTCCTCTTTTTGACAGGTGTCGATTTTAAATTATATAAAATGTGAGATTATATTGACATGTGACGATAAGATTTCAAAATATGAAACAAACTTTTATACCTACACATCTACTATACACCACATTTTGTGTGTTTCTTGTTTCTTCCCAACCTATTTATGCATCCAAGCGCATCACATTTTGTTATACTGAACATTTCATGTGATACACAAACAGTATAAGATGAAATGGAATTTAATCCAACATTGCCTTACACGGCTTCAGCTTAAGAAGAAAACTGGCTGATGTATCCGGCTTAAAAAAGTAGTTTCCTTCATTTATAGAAATATATGTAGTTAGAGATAGGCTCGGGTGGTTTTTCCTATCTGTTCCATATTCCAACAGCCAGTTTATTTCCTGTACCATCTTGCAAGTAGTACAACATTATTTAACAACAACAACTGTATATATAATGACTTGACGACAAACATGCACATTTTACATATTTCTCATTAATTTGTATAATGAGGGCGTTAAAACACATGCAGACTAATTCTCCGTATATGAAGTTAGTAAGGACTAATGACATTTTCAAGTTGCCCCATATCACCCTGCATACAAGAAACTACATAGGTACCTACATATATATCGTATCGTATGAACCTTACTGCAGGTACGCAGGTATGTGTTATGTATTTATGTATCCAGTTACCACCTACCTGTACCATAATAAATTTTACATAATTGCCAGGAAAGCTTGGCATTTTTCCAAAGTTTGGATTAGAACAACCTACGTAATGCAAAAAAAAATATTATAGAACGTTACCAGTTCTTGAGGACAAGTACATTTGTCGTAGTTGAAAATTCCCAAATAAAATACGAGCCATTTATAAATTCCTAGCTTTATTGCAAGATTAGTGGTTTTATTGTGATCAATAACCTTATATACCTTATGAAAAATACAAACAAACAAATACAATGTTGTTTTTTGTAATTTTTTTTTGCATCATCATCAAAATCATCAATATTACCAATACATTGCATCTTGCATCCATATTTACTTACATATATTCATCCAGCACCATTCTTTTTTTTTCTTTCGGTAATTACTTGTAATTGAATTTTTAGTCCGAGTGATAATGGGACATTGTTTTCTTTGCAAAAATTAAGGAATTGCGATTTTTTGCAGCATTTACAAGATTTTAAAAGCGAAAGCCTTTCAATTTTGGCTTGCTGTGTATTTTTGTGGTTACGTTTTGCATAATACATTATTAGAGCCACAATACAATGGCATAATATTGAAAGTGAAGCCGAAACCTGAATTATATCATGCTTAAAGTATTTATCAGCTTGTTAAGAAACCACATACATACATATACATACATTATATCTAGATACTATTCACTCCTCCTTAACCTTTAAATATAAAGAGGCATTAACTCACCCACAGTTCAAGTTCCATGTGGCGAAATGGACAATGAAAGCCGATAAATCAAAGTGCAGCCCTAACTCTTTCTAAATACATTCCTGATTTTTTGCACTTACATTATTCTTTTCTATTTAACAATAGTTTAAATTATTTTTTATTTGAAAAAAAAAATCGTGAAACATTAGCCCAGAGGATCACTAGCCTTTATTGGAAATAAAATACAAGGGAGACAACCTGGTCCTTATCAATTTTATGGGTCCTCTTTGCTTTCATCAATGTTGCATTAGTTGTTATATGAATACTTGTATTGATCATTTATTGGACAATTTTATTGTTCGGATCACCTATTGTCATATGAGTGGTTTTCTGCTGATATGATCCTAGAAATGAGCATCATGTGGTTTTAGAGAAATAGTTTTACTTGTCATTATTGTTGTGATGGGTCCGAAACTTGAGGTTAAAAACCAAAGGGTATTGTTTGCATTGACTCAATTTTCATTTTATGCAAATTTTTAGCCTATTAGATTTTTTAGCAGGTTGTCTGGTACGTACGCAAAACCTCATTACCATTTGCTCACTTCTTTTACTCTGGTTTTGCTAATCAAATGAGGTTCATTGTGAAATTTTTAACTTGTAAAATGATTTTAAACACCCTTTTTCATTTAAAGACATGATCATCATGAAACCACACACACAGGATCATTAGTAGATTTGGTATGGGGATACAGCAATACAAGTTGGTATAAATAATATATATGTAAAAAAAAATAGGGGACAAGATTTCTTCGTTATTGTGATGATGATCTTACTTTACCAACTGAACATCCATTTTACTTTCTTTTCGCATTCACAGTACATTTACCTTGTTTTTTTTTGGTGTAATGTGTTTAAAAAAAAATAGGGGACAAGATTTCTTCGTTATTGTGATGATGATCTTACTTTACCAACTGAACATCCATTTTACTTTCTTTTCGCATTCACAGTACATTTACCTTGTTTTTTTGGTGTAATGTGTTTATGTTATCATAATACTTATCATATACTTTTGAGCTCACATCAAATGCAAATATATCGGATTACTTAAGCTGGGACAGTTTAAGATCAAATGAAAGGAAAATGAGATTAGATGATTTCATTACCATCATTGATCACTAAAACTTTCAGTGTGTAACTTACATGGTATAGGTATGTACATGTACGTATGCCATTTTAGCCTGTCACCATCATCGTACATCTACCTTGAGGCCAGGTATCTCAATGGTATATACACCACATAAAATATATATGCTGATGATGGTCGTCCGGAATGTTCCATTAAGTATTTTTTTGCGTATTTTTGCCATAAATTATAGTGGACTCGGTTTTATTAGGCACTTTCAATTTATTAGATCATTGTCTTTTATATTCAAAATGACAAAAAGCTCTTTGACTGAGAGATGAGAATAGCTTTTAGTTCACAGAGTTTGGACCACGAATGAAAATGAAAACTTGAATGGCAAAAAAATGTACAATATAAAAGGTCAGGTGTGTTTTGGTCACGGAATATTTTTTTTTAAACTCTTATGCGTTAGTTCTCTTGGTACATTTAAAATCCAATCCCGAAAAGGAACCCACATTTTAATTTTTTTTACTTTACACAAATGCCATTTTGTTTGCCAACACTTTTTGACTTTTAAAATGTCTGCATCGTTTATACATACCTACGTACTATTATTACTAATGTATGTTGTATAATATATGTAATTTATATAGGTAAATATACGTCGCTACTTTCGCTTTCCTGTTTTCTTTTTTTGCATTAAATTTATGTGCTCAATATTAATCAGGTTTTCGTCAAATTAAAAAGCAGACAGTAAAATAAATGGACATGCCACCGCCACTCAAAATCATCATCAATTCGTGTTTAGTACAGTATATCTTTCTTTTGTACTGATCATCTTTCCAAATATTCATGACATTTTATAAGTCCATAAAATATGTATGATGGGTATAGATATATTTTCCTTGTATTTAAGATACAATCATTATTCGAAACTTTATCTTATTCTTTGTCGTAGATTATTGCTGATTAAGTAAAGTTTTTATTTCGTTTTTACGAAATCGTAGTTCAGTGATCTTATTTTAATTCACGAATAATTTAATATGTAAAATAATGCGAACTCCACATGCGGCATGGTTGAATATAGAAAAATGATAGCTGATACTATAAGTTCATTTCAGCAAATATATTTTTTGTCTCTTTTGATACTAATCTGCTTGATCATAATCTTGAATCCATTAGATTTTTAGATTATGGTTAAATTATTTTTTCGTGACTTTTTTAAGGAAGCAAAACCTTGTCCACTGTTCTAAGGGTTCATGAACTATTTACAATAAACCCGATTATTATTTATGCATTTGTACAATAACCTTACTATACAATAAAATATTATCGTTTGAATCTTTGGGATATCGTAAAGCGCATTAATTATGCGAAAATTCAAATCGGCATTGCTAAAAAAAACAAATTATAAAATTGAGGATAAAGTTCAGTACAATGCATGCATATATACACCTGAACTCAATGACTCTCGTTACAAGGGACAAAAAAAAATCCTAAATCGGATCAAAACATGCAAAAACAATGGAAAAGAAAAAATGGAGAAAGAATGCACAAAACAAGAACAACAAACAAAACTAAACCCAGTTTTTGGTATGGGCTAGTAAGCAATTTATGGCGACAAATGTAGTTCACAGACGATTGGCACCTCCACCACCATACACACGACACGTAACTTTTACATACATATAATCTCCTTCTCTCTGCCAAATTTCATGGTGCAATGCAAACTGTTTCAGTATTCGGAGGAATTCATATGACATAACAGCAAACCAGAAAAACTATCAAAATTTTTTATTACCATCTTTCAAGCATCGTATCTTTTTGGGCCATCAGGATTCTTTCTGCAATAAAATTTATAAAGGAATTGTTTTTGTCAATTTTAATTTGCGTAGATGCGTTGACAATTTTTTCTTGGTGGGCCGAACCGGGTATGCTAGGAATTTATTATACCAACACCCCTCTTGAAACGTTACTTTATATACCTGTGAAAGCCCAATTGAAAAGAAAATGTTTACTGTGTTGATACCTCACCTCACCTCCAAGCCTGAAAATGAGAACCAACAATGCTGAATTGCTGAAACCGATATTATTATGAGTATATAATAATATACATATAGACGCCACATTGTATTATTGACATAAAAATAACTTGAACATTGCATAGATGAACATGATTTACAAGCTCGTAAAAATATCAACTTTTTTTCTTTCAAAGTTCGGACGAGACCTAAAAGAATATTATTATTATTATTATGACGGAGCATGAGAACAAATCAAAAGTTGCTTGCAACCTTGTAACAAAAACGCTGAATTTTAAAATACAAAGTTCAAGTGAACTCAAAACTCGTAAAATAAATAAATTTCAGGACCAACGAAAAAGAAAACAACTTTGTTAACATTATTGGAACGTTTCAATATGTGACCAACAGAATACTGGTTTGTGTTAGTTTGTGCTGCGCACATATAATATAATATATACGTATATACCTACACAAAAGTTATGGACCTGTCAGAAAAGTCCGTTAGATATGATATGACACTGCACATAATTTTGCTAAAACAGCGCAGCGCACTCGGTTCACACTTTTCAATACACCTAATGCATGTCAAATCAAACATTTTAAAACTTATTGACAAATGCTCACCATATTGTAACCTAACTTGTCAACATCATCTGTATGACATTGTGAAGACACACTTTATATTTATTCCGGCACAAGTAGATACCAAGTAATTTATACATGGATTTGCATCAAGTCATTCCCGACCAGGTACACACACCCTTGCATCCTGTCGTCTATTACATATGTGGTAGGTAACAGACCATGTTTTTTAAACTCTAATTATCCTGGTTCACAAGTTAACAATTCATTATGGCTGCCTTCATGAGAAAAAGTGTATTTTTTAATTGTTCCTTGTGCAACCTTTTAGTGTCTGAGCCTGAACCGAAGTGTCTACACAACAGCTTGGTAGTTGGTTACACAAGGATACGATTTTTTTTTCCATGTCACAAATAATTATTATGTGAACAACATGATGGGCTGTTTATACGTATTGACTAATATGTAGCAATTTATTTTTAAGACCGTACGTTACATAATTAAATTTACCGGTAACATTGGCCATCATATCTTTAGTTGGTTTGTTTGGTGATCTTAGCACTTACTACACTACGCTACGTCGATTGTGTGGTCATCCTGAAACATACAAACGTAGTATATTATTATTATCTACAATGAGGATGGTTCTAACATTCTTGTTTGAATGTCTCTCTCTTTAATTCTTTTTCCCGTAATCGGATGTTATAATATTGTGACCAGCAAGCTTTTATGGGCAATAAAATGCAAAAAAAAAACTTTTCCTTACTGTCAACTGTGTTGTTATGCTGGATGCCTTGTCGTAAAAAGATGAGACATAGCATCAAAAACTGTATTAGGTGATTATTATATAAAGGTAGGTAGCTAGTTTTAGTTTTGAGAAATGGAGTTTTGTTTATTGTGTTAGTTGTGTGGGAACTTGCTGATCCATTCCATCACGTTTTTTTTTATATGGATCGTGTTGTTGAAGAATCCAGTCAACAACTTCTTGGGACGACACATTATTTGCTCCGCTACAGAATTAGTCTACCGGAAAATAAAAATGCGTTTAACAGCTCGTCCATGGACTTGCACTGTTATTATCACAAGAATTCTGGACTTGAATTTGTCAGAGACGAAAACGAAGCCTTTTATGGCACCTTGTATTTGTTGACTGATAAAACATGGATAAAATGTACCTATGCGAGTTGGATTAACTGTCGATAGTGCCATCTACGCATGTACTAGACTTTTTGACAACTTGTTTCTGAAGGGAATAAAATTTGTACTGGGTTAGCCGTATATTAATCGGAATCACGGTGAATAATAATGCAGACATGATAAAAATTATAGGCTCTTTCCACATTTTCCTATTCGATGAATAATGTACTTTAATTTTGTAGTAATTGCGAAAACTTATCAAATTGGAAAGATTAGTTGAACTACGAGAAAACAAATTTATTTGGAAGACAAATAGCAGATTATGCTGAGAAGGTGGAATGGCCAAAATTTTATTTGAAGTCCTAATTTATTCTACTTAACTAGAATGTTTATGCTCACTTAATAAACACTTTTTCCGCACGTTTGCGCAATTGATTGTATCCTAATAAAGCTGCCTTCTTGTAATTTAAACAAGCAAAGGGTGTTTTTAAAGCAGTTAAACTGAGAATTTACCTTCACGTGACACGAATAATTTCCCTTAGTCAAAGTCAATTTTCCCCGTTGTTCATTACTCCTGTCATACTCATGAAATCATTTAGCAATGTTTTGTTTAAAATGCCAATTTTAATTAAAGTTTACACCATAATAAAGGAAAAAAGCTTGTGTGTATTGTAGTAAACAACTGTACGCATTAAACTGGAACTGGCCGTACTACAGCGGCCAATCACACTCTATCATGTTTTATCGGGCGTAAAACGTCAGAGTAGTCATCATGATGATCATGACATGATGACATGTCCGGTATAAAAAGAAAAAAGCAGAATGAAAAAGGAACATGAGTCTTCCATTAAAACGGGAATTTTGATTGTTACTTTGCGAAACAAAAAGGCCGCCAGAGATGGACAGTAAAATAAAAACCGGGAAAAAACAAAAGTGCAAAATATATACTCGTATATTATAGCAATTTAATATTCGTATAGTTAATAGACAGTAGTCAGTATACGTGGATGAAATTACAACGGCATACCAATTTGCATCATCAATGCATCTTCTTCTATTGATGTTGACGTCGGGTAATGGGAGTTTAAATTATTACCCATTCTCGAAGTGGAGTCAAATACCTACCGCATTTAATCGAACAATAACAATAAAAGTATTTTTTTCCTTTTACAAATTATCCATTACTTTTGCAAAAATGCTTCAGCTCAAATAGGTTTTTTTTTAAATTGAGCTTTCGTTTATTAATAGATTATTATGAGTTATATTTTCCATCAACATTTTTTTTTTCAATTATGGTCCAACCATAAATTAAACTATTAGTTAAAACTATTAAATTACTATTTAATTAAATTATATAGTATTTAACAAACTCAATGATTATATTGCATTGCTTTAAAATATATCATTGGTTTCTTCGTAATCATCTCTTACAGTGCATTCGCAAGCGCACTGGTAAAATATAGTTCCATTTTCCTGAGGAATTGGGCAGTTAACTCCTTCGTAAAGGAACACATCTGGATTTGGATTTTTGCGTACGCATTCTTGAAAGCAAGGTGTAAAGGGTGTCTTCTCACATTTTTTTGGGACGTTCTATAATAATGAGGCACAATATGACAACATAGCACAATGAGTAAAATTCAATTGCTGTACAAAAAATATTTTTCCGTTGAATGTATAAAATTAGCGTTATCACAAAGTTTACTTACGTCACGACAATCACAGACGCAACTACCGGTAGATGAATTTTTTTGGGACGCTCTATAATAATGAGGCACAATATGACAACATAGCACAATGAGTAAAATTCAATTGCTGTACAAAAAATATTTTTCCGTTGAATGTATAAAATTAGCGTTATCACAAACTTTACTTACATCACGACAATCACAGACGCAACTACCGGTAGATGTGTCGCAAAAGGTAGAGCTGTACGGAATTCGTTTTGTTTCGTTACAAACCGCGTTACATATTGTTGAGTTCAGATTACAGTTTAATTGATGCGGAGCAGGAGATATTAGTACCTCCGTCGTTGCGTTATTACTGTTATTAGTGTGCTCATCATCGTAATGATATCCGAAGTTTTGTTGCTGTTTATCCATATTGCTGTTTGCTGCAGCATCATCTTTTTTGTCACCGGATGTCTAAAAAAAATGATAAAATGCCTAAATTTGTAGTAAAAATTGGTGAAAAATAATTATTACTGTTATGTATAACAAAAAATATAATGATGATGAAAGAGTTTGAATATTTCGCCATGTCATATGTTAACGAACAACAGTATGCCATGATATTCATCATAACTGTTTTTATTTTTTCAAATATCCATGTATTTAGTGCCATTTTGGCATAAATTTTTGGCCTTATATTTACGAACTTATTTAATGTATCAGTAGGTAACCTTTCAAGGAAGCCAAGACGGCAACATTGCTAATTACGTACATATTTTTTGGTAAAAAATTAGTATAAGATCTTTGGTATGGGTTTTTATTGCATACATCTTCATAAATACATGTACTTTAAAAGTTTCAGCTTAAATTATGAAAAATAAGCAGTGTAATCTAATTTCCGTAAAAAATGCCGTAAAACATATTTTTCCAACAAAGGTTGCTAACAATCAACCAAGCCATTTGATACTAGGAATGTTTTTTCTTGTTTCATGAAATTCTTTAACTTGGTATGGCATACGTCAGCTATTGCATTGCACACTTTTTTCATTCGGTGGTGAAGAGTTGAGACTATTCTTTCTGATATTATAAGATTTTGAAAGAAAAAGAGAGAGAGAAAATCCGTGTGAACATCAGAACTACACATGAACCCCTTTTCATACCAACATAAAAAAAGAGTTATAGCAATCCTGATTCCTGTTGTAGGAATAACATGCATGCATGAGTTATTATTTACTTAGGCACACTGAAATATATGGAGTAGGGAAACAGATAGTTGTGATAAGAGAAATCAGCCAACAGTAACAACATTTATGCTAAATGTTATGGGACTTGGACGATAAGATTAGTGTATCAACTCACAACATCACACCACCATCACAACTACCAAATATTTAGTTGCTATTGCCTGCCTAGCAAATGTGTACAACAAATGCAAATTCATGATATGCCACACGCACGCACTGTTAATTAATTATGTGAATGGCAGGTAAAAAGTCTGGGTAGGTACCTACACAACTCCTACACACAAGGTATGTAAATAGCATATTACAACCACGCAAGTGAAACTCTTCTCTATGAAATTGTACGCTTTTCAGGTATACATACAGCACCGGAAAATATGTGACATAATTTTTATAAATGATATTAACAGTTATACATATATTTCTCTCATGTAAAGTTAAAAAGAAGTGACATAAATTGACAATCATCATCATCATCATCATGATGTGTGTGTAGGCAGAGTAAGTAGGGATAACATTACATTGTAGGAAAGGATCTAAGAAATTGATAGACAATTGTAAAACATGAGCTTGATTAAACCTACACAACAAGTGTAACTTTGAACGACTTATATGAAAACAATTAACCGTTTCTATTTCAATCAAATCAGTTTTGATGCTCTGCTGTCTGTGCATATAATTTATAGTTCACTATGATGATGATAAGATGAAATGGGCAAGCTTATCATTATCACAAACAAAAAAAGTTTCATTCTCGGGAAACGATATGAAAAAATGAATTTACAGAAAAACAGAAGCAGGCATCAGTTGTGACCTTTAAGAAAGATGTGAAAAGTAAACATAAAATTAAACTTACAACCAGTGTGACACTTGCTACAAGAATGATGATGGCTAGTGCTCTTGCAACGCTAAAACTTGTCATAATGTACATATTTGTGCAGAAAATCACTACAAAACAGTACTATAAGGATTTGAGGGAAGAGAAAACAATTATATTATAATATTGCAAACACCGAGTCAAATTTCACTGCACCATAAATATTTAAACAAATATATGCTATATATGCAAGTTAATTATTTTTCAATTGATTTGTATTTTGTGTAAGTCTTCGTGCACATTCTTAAAAGGAAATATTTTTTGTTATTGTGGTTTTTGTACTATAACTGATGTACCAGACTGACACCTGTTTTGATCTTTTTATGTTGTGTTAAGTACGTTCTAACTGTATACAACATGAGAAGTATGATTTACGCTCTTAAATTATAATAAAAATGAGAGTCGAGAGTCTCAAAAATGGAAGCGCATAATAAGACTATTTAGTTAAAAGACGGCATAGATATATTACGAAGTTGAAGTGTTGTTATGTGCTGATTTAATGTATGCGGCAAAGTGGACGATTTATATTTTGGGTATGCA
>JAHZNC010006082.1:0-32083 GCA_027744095.1 Zhuqinia jingwanae
TACACAACAACACAGAGCTACTACTACTACTAGTGAAACCAAGCAAAAAATATTGTTATACACTCCTCTTCTCTCTCTCTCTCTTCTGAATTTAGAAAATGAACGACAAAATGTTGGCTTGATGCATGTAAAAAAAGAGTAGGGAAAAATTTGATAATACTTCCTCAACTTGTGTGTAATATTGTGTGAGTTTAAGCTATAAGTAAAGTGTGTGCACATAACATTTTTTACAGCCAATTTCTCTTTTGATGAATGCAAACAGTACATAAATTATTAATGTGCACTTGATTGCCTTCTCGGTTGTATGTATGTATGTATGTATGTATATAGGCATATAACAATTTAATGTATTTTTATGGGAGATGAAAAATAATAATAATGTGTTTTCCAACAATTCGTACACAGCTCTCATCACTCGCTTCTCTTCCAGCAGCAGAGTAATAATATTTTTTAAGGAAGCTGATAAATTGAATAGTTGACAAAATAAACATTAATATTTTGGGTTACATACAATTTTGTGTGCTTTTAGAAATCATTTTCTGATGAAAATAAGATTGTGGTTAAAAAACATGAAATACATGCATCGTTCCTGAACTTTAATTGAAGGTTCAACAATGACGCATCTGAATAGAAAATGAGCCAAACGAAATTAGCACATTTTTTCCTGACTAATATTCCTTTCTTGTCGCTGTTCATGCTTGAATATTGTGTCTATTATATTAATATGTACCTAGATAGCTTTATGCATAAAAGTTTCGGATGCATAATAGTGTGTTAGAGGCTATACGTTTTGGAAAATTGAATCCTGTCAGTCACACGTGAAAATCAATTTTAATACACTTCTTGTAAGATTGTTAACAATGAACATGAAACTGTTTCGAGGTAAAATCCTTTCCGTCCATTCATTCGTTTAATAACCATTCCGACAAACAGGACAGGATATGGTAAATATATACCAGTCAGACACTTTGAGGTCGTGATGATGTGAAATAATGAAACTTTATGCAAAAATGTCAACAACAAAAATATTGCAAAGAAACTTACGAGTGGCTTAAGCTCTTTCATTTAAAAACAATTTAATGGAAAATTTGGCTTACTTGATTCTTCCAATTCAATTAAACATTTCAATTTGACTATACACAAGTAGGCCAAACTTTAGAATTTAACTTTATAACTGCTCATATGAGCTAGTAGATGGATCAAGAAAATTTTTAATACGAAAAATTGTATAAAAAATTTGAGTTTATAATTAAACATTTTGGAATATCTGAAAAACAGGTCATCATCGAATACATTATTATAAAAAATGCAAAATGCAATTCCATGCTGTAAAGATTAGAGTAGGAGGCCAACAACACTAGACTAATGTACATGCAGTAGGGACAACAATATATCCAGTTCGCATCAGGGGGCACTGCGACCCCCCACAGGTGAGTAATATTAAAAGAACGGTGACAAGGCATCAAAACTTAATACTACTGGTGACTGTCGTTGCTACTTCTTAAACACAGTCAGCTCCCCCAGTGTTATTGTCATGTACTTTATTGCAAATGGAAAAACTGTATTAAAAAACCTAGAGTCTCTAAATACATATTTTGGACATTTTTGGATATGTACAATTGGGCCGTTCGTCATATCTTGATAAATAATAATCCCATCATTATATTATAAAGAAAGTATTGGTGCAGTATTTACACAACTGTCACTGTATACATGATTCCTGTATTTTGAAAGCATTCAAAAAATTTTTGAAAATAATCTCTCGTTAATCTCACAAAATTAAATAATTTGATTAAATTCAGTCTAAACCCTGACAAAAACAAAAATTACAATAAGTAAATAAGACGTAGGTGGCAGAAAAATAAAAACTTAGACAGACATCAACTCCGATATTTCTAAAATTACTGAGTTTACAGTTATGATTGCACCTCCAGATTAGTTAGTTGCGATTAAGTGAATTTATATCTGTGCATCATGATGAGTTGAATTTAGGTGTATTGACAATTGAGGAGAACGTATCTACGCAAATTGGAGTCATAAAATACAATTTTTTGAAAAATAACAACAATGAAGTATCAAAGTATGTTTATTATAACTGGCAATTCAGTCAAACGCCTTTATCAATAACAGCACAAATAAATGCCAATCTGGATGTGATCATGTCCTTTTCATAGCGAGTGTGACTAAAGCGAAGAAGCGTATTCCAAATTTTTTATCATTCCACAACGCATGCATACATACATATTTTATACGTATGATATGTACTTGACACTTACGCCATGATCTGATCATATATTAATAGCTAATATTACATAATATTCTGCACTTGCTGTTTCAATGAACTAACTACTATATACATATACATATTTCCTACCTAGTTTTTTCCTCGTTAGGATGGATGAATGCAAAGTTTTTGTAAATATGATAGAAAAATGGGAACAGAAAAAAAGTAAAAAGAGATGAATGCATAAAAATATTAATAATAATTTTCAAAGGGACCCAGCCCACCGTGCATATTACACGCTTTTGAATGAATGATGAATCGGATCCCTCTGGATTCAATAAACATATTCATTCATACACACACTATCGCTCATGCAATACATGAAATGAAATACTTTTTTCGGATCAAATTCACAAGGAATTAGTTCATTTGAATGAGCACTTATTATGAAATAAGGTGTTGAGATTCACAACAAGTGAATCATTATTATATATTTTTATGTATGAATATAATGGATAAAACCCAGCATGTATGTTTTGTAGAGATACAGATACATATATTATGTATTTGTATGCATTATGACTATTATCAGTAGGAGGTGTAGGTGAAAGATTCTGTGTGCCTCTGTGTATGGATGAATGGGTATAAATGGTAATGTGTCAACTATCAACAACGCGGAGATTAAACCACTGGAGGATTATTTTGTACAACAATGAGATCCCCAAGGAAAGTGCTCAACGCGTTGTGTCGACTCCCTATCAATATTACATTCCCTTTTTCTATTTACTGCATCCGAGGACAACACACGTGCCGGGCCATATTCCCTGATACACTTGTACGATTTGGGGATAAGCAAGGACCAATGTCATTTTTCATTTTCAATCATTTTATTCATTTTCCCCCAGATATTCAATTTGTTTCTTGATTGGGATTGTATTGTAGTACACTCATTGTACACACATACTCTTTTGAAATTTAGCGTACTTTTGTGTGAAAAATACTGTCATTCGGTTGCAAAAATGTGAAACCGACAGGTGGTAATTTTGAATAAATCTTCACTTTGTCTCTTAAATTATCGTAATCGTATCGTAATAATAAAATGATGATTTATCATGGCTGTTTCAAAATAAATGCCCCTTTCCAACATTTTTGCATTTCAAACTTGCAAAGCAGGCTGTTGCCTATGTTGCACGATGTACGAAACTCAATCCATCAGAAATTTTACCAAGGGAAGTGTTTCGAGGAACATAACGCAGTATTAAATAAAATAGTGAATTCAACAGTTATTATTACATTCAAACTTAAAAATATGGAAGGCTCCATTAAGGAAATGGATGACAAAACGAAAGGGAAATTAAATAATGTCCACACTTTACTCTACCGTCGAATATTTTTCAATGAGGCAATCGATTGCGACTTCACTATCATTTCTGCCGAAGGTCGCGCATTTCCATGTCACACAGCAGTGCTAGCATGTAAGTTAGCATGAACAGGAAGTACTACAAAAAGAACATGTTGCAAATAAACTTATTTTAATTTAATAAAAGTCACTTCAAATGCACACTTATTTACCTTGCCCTGGAGAAAATAACATTTGCTTTGGTTTGGCATTTGAAATGTACAGCAGAATGCGAGGTATTTTGTGCAATGTTTCAAACCGATTGGATAGAAGTTATAAGCACGCGTCTCGCCTTGCAAGATTTGTCGACGGAAGGCGTTGATGCCTTTCTCCGCTATCTTTACCTGAAGGATACGAGCAAGCCGCGCAATAACTTTTCGGTTGCTGTTGAGCTCTTCTCAGCATCTCATAAATACATGATGCATGATCTCTCATCACAGCTCAAGGAAATTATCATTGCAAAACGGAATTTTGATTGGTATTCCGACATTGAAGCATGTGTTGAACTTTACGGGATTAGTTCCGTTGTAGAAGACGAAAAGATGACGAATAGGGCTGTTCGCGTGTTGAAAAAGTATAACGATTTTTAGTAAATTATTATTCCACAAAAATACAAATTTACGTATTTTAAATGATTTGATAATGATTACTTTCATAACCTAACCTAAGTCAATTAAATTTGCAGGTTAGATCACAGCATTGAAAATCGATGGAAAATTAGGGGTATTTGTCGAAGTGATCCGGAGTTGGCCACTAAATTATTTTGGGACAGCTTCAGAACATGTACATGCATAGGAAATAAAAAGGAAATTCAATTCGAAAGTGACAGCAGTGATGATGAATCTTAGAGTGAGGAGGATGCAGTCAGGGACGACGTTGTTCATGCGATTGAATGAATGCTTATGTATTTTAATTTTAATCATTCCTTTTTTAACCGTGTCAGTTGAATTATAACTATTTAAGATTTTTGTAACAAGCCTTAAAACTAATTTAATACCTATATACTCATGTAGTAAGCATTTTGCTTACTCCAATGTACCGTTTATCTTCGCTGATTCTCTTTGATTGTCTACTTGTTCCATTAATTGGTGTATTTAGTGTAGTAAAGTTTTTGAATATAATAAAAAATCATTGCCCATCGAATGTGTGCTATTGCATGTCATTAAAAAAATGTACACAAAATAAATTAGATTTTATGTGCGGACAAGTTCAATACGGTATTCATTTACTTTGCTATTAATACTGAAAATGTCCCGTGTTGGGTGACACAAGAATAAAAATAATTGAGTCTACTACGGTTTCACCAGATTTGATCAGAGAGAGAGAGAGAGAGAGAGAGAGGAGGAATAAAAAAGAAACCCAACCGAGAAACCCCAAAAACCAAATGAGATTCCAAACAATCCAATCCGACATCTCTCCATTATTATTATTTCAAAATATCCACCAGCCTTTTCAGTTGGTACCAGTCATTCTGTCAGAGAACAAGTTGAATGTTCAATGCACGAATAATAGGTATATGGTGAAAAAGAAGGATATCTATCTCCCTTTTTCTTTTCCATTTGACAATGACACTAGTGCAGTAAGTAGTATTTGGATTGGAGTATAAGCTAAGCTACTACTGCCACCACCACCTTATTAATAGCGTGTGTCAGGCATCATGAGATGATGATATATTTATTTGGTGGATGCCCTTTGATAGATTTTTGTACCCTTGTACATAATTGCATTTTCGAGTTAGCGAAGAGAAGAAGGAGCAGGAAGTGTGTAGTTGGGGAGGAGGAAAAAATGAAGATACTCGGTATTTCCATTCACACACACATGCGGAATTCACGACTTCACGACGGCGACGATACGAGTATAATGTGAGAGAAAAGAGAGTGCACCAGCACCACCACCACCACTCTACCACCACAACAGAAGAGCATAGTATGTAAGCATATTCACGGAGCGTTGACGTCTGCTGATATTTGATATGAAATTTTCCATTTGGAATTCAACAGAGGGTGAAAATTCAATTAAATGAGTATCTTGCGATTATCACCCATCGCGTCTTCTTTGACTTTTCCCGACAGCAGCTAAACGCAGATATTGCGATTCCAAACGTAGTAGTAAACCCAAGAGTCGTCACTAGTCACCATATATAATGGAGATATCCTTATGTTTTTCCCTAAGAAAACATGGAATTCGAATTCATTTCTGTCAGTCAACTGCTGCTGCTGTGCGAGGCTTTAGCGATTGGTTTGTCCAAAAGATCCCCGGAAAGAATACAAGAGAATGAAACATCATCTACTAAGCCAGTACACAGCCATACATATATATGTGTGTGTAAGTGAGAGGGCAGTGTTTGCTTGAGAGAGAGAGAGAGAAATATTCTGGTTTTATTTTAAGAATTACTATTAAAAAAATTCTATCAATATTATGTCTTCCAGTGTGCATATTATGAAATACAATAAGGCTGCGTGAAAGTCATCATGAAAAAATGTAGTTTTACTTATCTTGTCAATACATTTTTTTAAACCAATAATACATAAATCACGACCTTTTTTATTTTCACCAGAACAAGTACAGGGCATGATTTTCAATGTAGATATGAGCATTTTAAAATAAAAAAGATGATCATGTTGAATACCTGCAGCAGCAAAAAAAACGTATTTTTTTCAGGCTGCCCTTTTCTGGTGTGGGGGAAAGCTACATTACGTTTGTAAGGATTGTGTACAATGTACACGCTTATCCGCTAGTTAAATGAGTATGCTTTTTAACACCAAGATTTTTTAAGTTGATAGACTTGGTTCGGACGAGATATTATTTTGTTCCGTGCAGTGCCACATCAGAAGATGTAAACCATGTAAGCTTTGAACATGTTGTACACGTAAATGTGGCGATGATATGCATGCAGTGTACATACTTTAAACTCAATGTCCCTCCAGGGACATTCATGAGAAGAGGAGAGAAAAAAAACTTTTAATATTGGCATCATCATCATCATGATCATCGAGACGTTTTCCACACAAAAACTTTTTCTAATCTCGGTTTAAAATCAAAATGATGTGAAACTCAATATTGTGTACGTATGAAAAGTACAGAGATCCACGGCCTGATGCAAAATGTCCCCTATCCTTCCTTCCCAAAAATTTTCTTTGTTAGCCTTGTCATCGTCATCATTTTGATTGTATACTTCTTACTAACTCCCTCTCTCTCTTTTTGGAAGAGAGAAAATATACATTTTTTATACTGCACATCAAGATACGTGAGCAGCGTTGGTTAAAGGTATACAACATTAACGTTGTAGTAAAAGGAAACTTTTGTGTATAGTGAAAAAGCTTATGCTCTGCACTCTTGTGTTCATCGATCTAGCAGTCGTGTCGACCAACTTTAATTTTCATCATGACCTTATCAACTTACAATCTCGGACAAAATTTTGACTAGTTTAGCATGTATTCTTGTAATGATGATGAGATGAGTCATCTAACACACAATATACGCAGAGCAACAAAGCATGCATTCTCAAACATATATACATACATACTGTGAGCAACACGGTTTCAGATCTTTACTATCCATCTCCGTCACTAGTAAAAAAACGATTCCCTGAATATTCATCTTCATCATTCATCAAGAAACAAGTAATAAAGTAAGCCTCTGGTTTTTTTTTATCAGGCCGCGTTAGTAGGTTTCTGCAATTAACTTCCGGTTACGAAGACTCTTCCCATACTAATTGCACAATACGACCAAAAAACCTAGGGCGCTTAAAAGAAAAAGTGTATTTGGTATGCATGCATAATATGTAATTCATCATGTCTTCTTCTTTCCCTTAAGAACAAAAAATGTTGAAATGTATATATGTGGGTAGGTGGTATGTATATGTATGTTTATAGGAACATACGTCAACAAGCAGTATATTTTCTTTCGCAGAAGGAATGGGAAGCAACTTTGCCATTGTTGTCAGCGAAAATAATAAAAAGGAGCGGAAGGGAATGGGTTGGATCGATGTTGCTCTCTTGCTTTTTAGTCTTTTCCATTTCACAATCTCAATTCACTGTTCAGCTACATGGAGTTCCTTCCAACTTCCACTTTCAATGCGATGTTTAAAAGATACAAACCAAACATCAGCACAATGGACGTCACAAACAGTGCAAGAAAGAAAAAAGGAAGAAAAAAAACTGGCACTCTTCTTGTAGAAGAGAACTTGTTGATGGTGTTTGTTGGTGTTACTCAAGAAGTACATACAAGTATGCTACAAAATTTGTACATATTTTATCATGTATTTCTCTTATAATTATGACCAATGCACATGTATCATACACATATTATACCTACATTAACTTCAACTTCCTTAACTTCTTTTGTGCACTTGCACAAATTTCTCGTTACGTTTACTACTAATCTCTCAACTACACACAACTTACATAATTGTTTGGACTTGTAATTTTGTACCAGAATATTAATCGATCATAAAAATATACACATCTCATGTATACATGTACCACAGTCAAATCTTTATCTTCGAAAACATTATTGTAATATGATGGTAAACCGTTGAGATTGAGACAGACAATAAAGAGGCAAAATAAAAGGATTTTAAATCATTTTCTCTTTCAAATATATGTATATACTTGTATATATTTGATATTTTACATAAACAAAAAAATCATTGTTTCTACTCATAATTACGTGTTATGTAGTTCAATCAACAAAGAAACATTTGTTACGTACTCCAAGATAAACTGTCCTTGTCATAATTATCATCACAAGCACACAAGTGTGGAGCCACATACGCAAAAACAAGTAGGATAAGTTTTAGTAAGCTTGGTTGGTAGTGGTGGTGGTTGGTAATACCAGCAGATTTCAATGTGCTTCGCTCTTGCAACAGCAGCAGTAGCAGCGGATACTTTTCCTGTAAGCATGAAAGAGAAGTGGAAGAAGAGACGAGAGAGAGAGAGAGTACAGCAAGGAAAGAATGAGAGAGAAGAGAAAGCGGATAAAATATTGACTGTGTGAGTTGCGTACATTAAAAGAAGCAAAGAATAGGTGGGCTTTGTTTTCCGAGAGTTTCCAGAGTGGTTACCCGTAGTGTAACACCTGATTGGTTCACATAGCTAATCATAAAGGCGTGACTTTGGCCACTGCTACATACACATTTTATTTTATTTTGTATTGACTAGAACATGTATGTATGTAAGTATGTATGTGTGAAGTAATGTGTAGACAGGAATATATTTTTTATTCTAGTTTCATTCCCAAAAAAAAAGTTTTCGTTTCTTCGTTATTTAAAAAAATATATACCTGTAAAAAAAGACTTTGGTTACATACCACACGGCTTGAAGAAATTTTAATAAGTACCAAGAAGAGAAAGTTAAACAAGCAACAAATGAACACAAAGAAAGTTTGCATTGAATGGGAAACCCTTCCATTCATTAATAATAGCAAATTGCTTGGCTTAACTACCTTGTACAAGGTAATAATAATGATTATTTGAACTTACCGTTATTCAAATTCTCCCTACACTTTTCTTACCAGAAATTTTGAGCGCTACAACTAAATTTTTTTATATATAAATTGACTAACAACCTTGTAAATGTGAAAACTTTTTCTAGAATTTAGAGTTTTAATTGGAAACTATTGATAAAAGGGAATGTTGGGAACTGCGATCATTACTACAAGTTAGCATATGTAAAGTGTAGTAAACCTGTTACATACAATCACGCAACTAAAATATATGTTTGAACATTTAAAATGAATGGTTTTCTTGAGAGAAAAAAAGAAGCTTTGAATGCTGGTAGTGGTTCATTTCTTTGTTGGGTTTTATGAAATTTGAAAATTTTAGTACGGCAGTTTGCTTATTTCAGACTAGATTAGAAGATAAGTTTTAATTTATAAAGAAAACGTCTGTTTTGGAAGTGTCAACAATTTAAAACATTGATAAGGTTGAAGGTTAAAAAAGAAGAAATTTAATGTTGAATATGCATTATACGTGCATTGTACACATGAGGATTCAGTAACCATTTAGTATTTGAGTTATTCCATTTTATAGAAGAATATAATTAAAGATATGCCCACATTTCTTGCCTATTTTTTTTCTCTAATGAAAAAGTGCTGGAAAGGACTACGATGTTGACGCATAAAATTTCCTCTGATGATGCTTACTTGTAAGCATATAAAATAGCCCTAGCATTTTACAGCACAGGGCACACAGACGAGAAAAGAAAGAAAAAACTACTCACTCGGTTAGTTTTCCGTTCTCTTCTTTACTAAAATGGAGTGTGTGTGTGTGTAAACTAAAGTAAAAGGAAAAGGGGTTCTGTTCTGTGTGAGCACCTTTACTACTACAACAACAAGCGCTACTACTACTGCTACCACCACCACCACCACCACCACCACCACCACCACTTCACATTCTTTTGCATGTACATAAATTATCAAAAGTTTTTTTCTATGGACAAATGGAGTCCCATAAAACTCTTTGCTTTCACCCAAGCAAATAATGCCGGTGAACTCTATCTCCTTTTCTTTAAGTATTTATACAAACCTTAAACCTCACAGGGACACCCAAACCAAGTATAAAAACATAATATTATATTTACCGTACTTTAAATGGCATGTCGAGTATACATGTATATATTATGTATACCTACGCATACGTACATATACATTCATATTTGCATAGGCCATAATAATATTACACAAAGCAATATAATTTTTTACGCAGGGCGACAGCGGTCTAGTAGGAGACGTAGGTGATTTTTCGTTGTTATTATGCACACGACAAAAGCAAGGATGTAAAGCATTATATCTTGTTCAACAATGTTTATCATCATCATCGTCGTCATCATCAAAAGATACTTTATAAAGTAGAGAATTATAAAAAAAAAAGTTGTAATATATGGAACTCTTTTTCCCTCACTGTTTATGCTTTATTTTAAGTTGGGCAAAATATATACTTGGTAAATGTATGTCTATATAGGTACATAAAATAGGCATGTGCATTTCTTAAAAAAGAGCGGATTCTCACTAACAAGTTCTTCCTTTAAGCCTTTGTTATTCACATTATCATACACCATTATCGTTCTTTTAAGCAACAAAACCGTCTTTATAAAATCCTTTTTCTACCTTTCAGTCCTCCTTTTGTGTCGCGTTTGTTATGAAAGATTATTATAAATGTCTGTCATCGAACGTACATACACTGCTACAGGCAAATCTGCTATCAAAAACTTAACAAATATCTTGGCAGCTCTTTTATACGTATGTACATAACATATTATTATGCATGTACACAATATACATTCTTTTGACGATTATTTGCAATAATAATAGGTAATATATTTACACTTTTTAGACATGGATGGGCTAACCTTAAGCGTTTTAGTTTGGACAAAAATATAAACGATGCATTTTTTATATCATTGAATTTCCGGCAACTAGGCTAATTATTCATTAAAACACACCCATTGTTACGATTTCAATTGATGCATGCAGCAAATCCCGTTTGTTCCTATCATTCCAAAAGGCTAATTTTAACTATTTATCTTTTGATATATTTAAAAGTGATTATATTTAAACTATTTGCTATTATTTATTGTTCTCTTTTACGATAAAAGAATCCCCAGAAACTTGAAATTATGTTTGATATTATTTTGAAATTCTGGGAATTAAAAAAGTTTACATATGCCAATACTTGTAAGCAGAAGAAGGCTAATTCGTTGGTACTTTTTACATTATTACCTACTCCATAATAACCAGAAGAAAATCTCCAGACAAATGAGGATGACTATGAGTGTTTAAAGTTTGTAAAATGGTTGCTTTGCTGTGCTTACAATAAGTAAACGTATATTTACACATTCTCTCAAACGAGTTGTATCACTTGTCAAGAGTTTTGCTGTAAATAAGCAGTTACATTAAATAATAAGTGAAAGTTCTTGTGGAATGAAACCAAGTTAAAATCCCATCAAACGGAAACTTTGAGTACACACAATACATACAGATAAGGGAGAGAAAAAACTTTAAAGAAAATGGGAGAAGGTCGGTATGCTTGACTGGCTTTGCTTGTTTCCTCCTTCTTTACCTGAAGTTGAAAAAGTGTTGTCGTTTTTGTTACCGTAAAAGGAGGGAAGAGAAAGCAAAGTGGATTCTACATTCTACAACAATATACCTATAGATATATTACTATGAAATAGATGTTTATATGTTGTATGTATGGCTATGGAACCTGAATCCAGATGAAATGGAATAAGCTGCTGAGTTGCATAAATAAATGTGTGTGTGTGTGTGTGTGATACGTGAACCACATTTAGATTGAACACGATAGGTACATAAACCGTAGGCCATATATACAACAGCACACACATACGTTTATAAACTATAAACATTTGTGATTATGTATACTTTAATACGCTATATATACAATATATTTATAGGTGGCGGTAGGTATATTGGTAGAACATGGTGAAGGGATTGAAGAAGGGGAAGAATATTAGGATTTAATACGTGTGGACGAACGAGACACAGGAGAATGGATATGGATGGAGAGAAGAGAATGAGAGTGAAAAACACATCTTTTTTTTTCTCTCTCTCTTTAGGATTGCGCAAACTTCCTCAAAAGACATCCTCTATTCACTGCGCATTTCCCATAGAGAACCAACGACAAGGAAAGTGACAGTCCACGGGGCTCTCTCTCTCTCTCCCTCTATTTTCTAGCTGCTTCTATTCACTATTCATGAAGTTGAAAGAAGGAAAAATAGAAAACAACGACTGTTATATACCAAAGTATCTACTATGTACATAATATAATGAAAAATACCAAGAATTTGCACTCTTTCAAGTAGTAAATCCGATGATTTTAGAAGCTTCATGGCTGACTTAGAATGAAACTTTATAAGAGCCATACAGTTTTATGTACGTATATACATATATGCATATGCTGTCTGTATAAGCTTTAATTTTATTATTAAATGATGGTCTTACTGTAAGACACGTGAAATAGACAAATCTATTTCGACTGTTTTTCGTATGATTAAGGAATTTAAAAACTAATAAAAACATACTTTTGAGAATATTTGCAGAGAATTTTGCTAATTACGCAATGATAGTAGCTCTTTGGTCTTCAATTTTCTAATCAAACAAATTATTATACCCACACTTATAGTAAAAAGATACATGCCCAACTTTCGTACAAGAATATAAACTATTTGATTTGTACATTGTACAACCCAGTTGCATATATTATGTGCATAAGCGAATACATAAGATACTGGCCATATAAGCAATAATGGTAGAGTTTTTATGTATTTGTTCAAGAAAAAGTGTTTACTACAATAAAGAGGTACGACGGTACGTGCGCTACCTGACATGAACAAAGGGTTGATGATTTAGAATTTCACTTTTAAAATATTTAAATTTCAAGTATCCATTCTCATCTCATCTCATCACGTAGTAGTTGATAGAAATGCAAAGGATTTTCTTGTTCCAATAACGTGTAGAACATGGAAGACTGATGTCGTGAGGATTGACTGGATGAGCCAGATCAGAAGAAACGAGAATGAGAAGTAACATTTCATTGACTAGTCCAGTTTTTTATACTAAGATGGTATGTAGAACATGGAAGACTGATGTCGTGAGGATTGACTGGATGAGCCAGATCAGAAGAAACGAGAATGAGAAGTAACATTTCATTGACTAGTCCAGTTTTTTATACTAAGGTGGTCAAATCCTCCTTTCCATTGTTGCGATCATGTTGACCAAAAGAAGTTTAACACTTTTGGACCGAGAGTAAAAATTGCAAAAACTATTACTTGCAACTTGCATGTCTATAACAGACCCCCGATCACCAAGTAATAATTTAAATGAAGCCTTTAATTCATTTCTGTATACCCATCTACCAAGTACACAAAATTAATTAACACATGCTTTTAGTTTGAACAGCGCTAAAATGCAACAATAATGAAGCCATGTATCACATCATAACTGATGATGAAAATAATTTATAAAAATTCATCCGGTAGCAATTTGTTGTTAAATCGAAGAATGAAGGGGTTTGCTTATGCTTGGTGCTTGCTAGGTAATGGGATTCATATGGAATGTAACAATGTAAGCACAAACCGAAGTACTTTGACTCTCTCTAGATAATATGCATACGCATAGTGTGTGTATACGCATCAATGTTTTAGTTTTTAATGAGTGAAACAAGTAATATTTCATTTTTTAAATATTTTACAAGAACAAGGCTTTTAATATATCTCAAGTTTGAATTGGTTGCATGTATGTAAGTTAATGTATGTTGTATGTACTACTGCCACTCCTGCTCCTGTGAATAAAAATTGTTGAGTCATATAAGTAGTAAGGATATTCAGGATACAAATTCATTTCTCAGCTGCATGTCATCAAATGGGAAAACCGTATCAAATTATATGTACGAGTAACGAAATGTCAAGCTCCCTGACAAAACGCAATACTTCATGATGATGAACTTGCATGCATGCAGTTCTCTCTTTCTAAATATCATACAAATAACCATGATATTTAAATGATACTTCTTACGTTTTGTATTCAGATGTATTAAATTTTGGATAGCTGGGTAACACTTTACTTTGAAAATCAATACAACGTCACATTCACACTACTTGTAATATCAAGAATAGTAATAAATAAATTACTTGTTTGACTAAGATTCAGGTTTATTTCATAAATTCAACAATAATTCATGTTTACTATACAGTAGTTATTATTACTAGCATTACTAGATATACGCATATATGTGGCAAATATAGTAATCCAAAATGAAAAGGTAGATTTCGTGCTCTGAAACGATTTCCAATTAATTAAAGAAAAGATTCGCCTTAATTTGTTACTGATGCGTATCTATAGAGTGTAGCATGAGAATTGAAATAAGGGATACACGCAGATAATGTCTCTCCTCATTCGGGCCATTAAAATGTAACATGCACACACCTTTCTGAGTATGGAATTCTTCCCATCGCACCGAATTACCGTTCCGGAATGACCTTTGCATTTTGAATTTCTACCACACACGAGACACACCTTATACGTTCAATTTGTTGACTGGCACATTGCTACCACTCCGTTCCATTATTATCTGACTGAACCCCCAAAACTACTTTATTTTCAAATACTGTAATATTAATACGCATAAATACGCCTCGTCTTTAATAAATGAAGGTAGCACAACGCAGCAATTTTATACGGCGACCACCATTCTCTTCATAGAGCCCCTTATTATGGTGCTTTATTCCCACTTTCCACTACTAAAAACACACGAAGGGGAAAAACGTAACAAATGGGCTACACGCGTTAATTTGAGAACAATGGATAAAGTCCAACAGCAACTGCAGCTACTCATGAAGTACTTCCTCTCATGTGCCATCAGTTCCGCGTAATAATGATGATGACTGAAAACATTGACCATCAAAAAATACATACCTACATAACTTTATGCTGGGCATCAGCATAAAATAGAGTCCAAATGTATGCTAGATAGTAAATGTATGCTTTACAATTTCCTGATACGAAATATTTATTATTGCAATTTGTAATGATCAAATCAAATAGCGCATTATCAATTGCAAGCATAACAGTGTCATTTAGATCACATCACTCCAATAATAATTAGAAATACACAGTACTCCTCAATGACTGGTTATTAACAAGTTTTTACAACTAGTAAGCCATTGTTTCACTTCAGCATCATTTCATATGCTGTAGTAATAATGAAGAAAAACATCTTATGATCTTGTGTGTGTGAAGTTTTTGCTCATTTTTTTATACAAAATATTATTCCCGTTTGATAATATAAATTTCTAATTCATCAATTTACAAAGATGGTCTAGTCTCATATATAGTCGTAGTCAAACCAGAAATAAATGTAATTTTAGTTTAAGAATGAGACAGGGCATTTTTTATTCCCTGCGCGTTTGTGAGAGAATCATACGCTACCGCCACCTTCGAAGATACGAACACAACAAGATGTGGCAGCACAAGATGCAAGATGCTCAACTTGGTTCATGAGAGTTTGCATAGAGGAAGTTTCGGGTTCAGTATAATCCATAAGATTTCTATGTGGTATGCTACTATTCGTTATTATAAAACTCCCCGTAAGAGGAAATGCGCGACAGCGTGCAACAACGTAGTATTCCATTCCATTGACGACCCACATGAAAAAGTTCCCTCGCCTCGGCCCGAACCACAGAAAAAGTTGGCTGAGAGCCACCCGGTGGAAAGTTACTCAACCTCCAAACCTTCAATCTTTTCATTTCACCAAGTTGCAGTCTGGTCGCTAGAGCGCTCTTGCTATAAGTTATGCTCTTGTATAGCGTCCGTTCTCTTTGTGCTGAAAGTGTAGATTAGCGATGACATGACATGGCAATTCATCTTTGTTCCTAGATCAATTTAACGTAATTAATTTGTGATGCTGATAATATACATATATCAAACGTATTAATTAAATGCATTTTCTCCAAAAAATAAAATAATGTGTCTAGTGGCAGCTTTTCGGAAATTATTTATTTCGCTTCTGTACAATTTTAAAAGAGAGATATTGTTGACACACCAATATAAATTTCAATCATGTATTTCTCAAGAACAAAATAATCAATTAAATTTTGTTTCACATATATCTATTTGCCTTGTTTCTGACATTTATTTTTCGGACGTCACCATAAATAAATAGTATAGTGTGTATATGCAGTTTCATGTCCAGGGAGATCACGCTTTGAAATAATGAGTAATAATAATACAAGAGAGAACCCTGTGTCGTCGGTGTCAAAAGTTTAATGCAAGTTGCCATATTTATCTAATACATTATGTCAATAAGAATCCACGTCAATTCAAACCTATTTCAGTGGCCCTCATGAATGGCATTGACATAAGTATAGAATTTCTTGTAAAACCTTTAAAAGCCAGAGAGAAGTTTCCTTTGATGATGCTCTCTATACATAACTTTCAACTTATAGTGCACAATCACCTTGGCCCAAGTATTTTCCCCAGAAGATTATTGCTATTATTATTATTATTATTATTTTGCCTCCCATTCAGCATTATTTGGATTGTCACATTATCATCGTCTTTAGCGTAAATACAAAAGACTGCTTGCTCTCATATACTTAATATGGTATTTGGTCTCTTTCACTTCCTCATTTTTATCTCTCACTCTTCTTCTTGCGATATATTCTTGGAGTTTCTGTTGTTCATGATGATGATGAGGATGATGATGATGATGACGGTGGTAGTAGTGGTGGTGCATAATGTGCCATCATCACTATTCACACAATTGAAGTGTGTGTGTGTGTGTGCAGAGGAGAGGGACATTCTCTGTCTTTCTCTTTCTTTCCATTCTTTGCATGTCTCTTTTGTGTGGCCATGTAATAGTAGCATTTTCGAAGAGCAAGTGAAAGAGAAAATAATGGAAGGGAGATGCAGATCGATTTGAAAGATAACTGATGTCTATTGATGTTCGTCATCAACCAACTTTTCAGCCTCAACGCAATCCTATCTTCCCAGCTTTAAAAAAAAATTGGAAGCACACACATATAATATAACATACCTACATAGCTCTCTTTGGTTTGTTGTTGGTACTAAAGTTGCGTCATTGCTCAATGCCTTTATTATTAGTGCGAGAGAGAGAGAGAGAGAACGTGTAACGAACAACGTTGTATGTGGTGCGGCTAGCTTCTGGATTTGCTTTTCACTTCCTTTGTTCATTGTTGGACGCTCTCATTGTACAGTCAAAAGCATGCATTTGAAGACAAAGATTCTGAATCGCGGTTTCAAAGAGGTTTTGATAAAAGTTATGGTTTTTACAGCCATTCACACATAACACGTAGGATTTGGCAGAGAATGGATGAATAGATGGATGAATGTGAGGAAATCAGAGAAGCAATCTTTTGTTTTTCATAAAGAATACACATCCTATTCATTGAACTAGATCCAAACAATGCATTCATCTGCTGCGCTCTCTAGCATGTATTAAAAAAATTGATGCATTTTTATACAATGTGGCAACCAACTTTCCTCAAACATATACATACGTCGATACTTGTCAAAAAGGGCCACTGATAAGATTGTCACTACTTTTTTCACGTCATCCAAATCCCTTGTGAACTGTCTTTGTCCTAAAAATTTTTTTTTTAGAAAACAGTAATCATCATCATACGAGCCTGTTCTCAATTATTATTATTGTTGCAAATATATATGATGGGTTATTGTACTTTATTATTTTGAACATGGTTATATTTATTTATGTGAAATTTTTGAAAGCAATTTATGAAAACAGAAGGAAAAAAGTTGCGATAATATGCACCTCACTAATATACATTAGTAGATTACGTCTCTATATTTTCATTATCATAAGCTATACTGATAATTATAAATCATAGCGTTGCACAGGAATAGCATAGATAAAGGTAGAGTGTGATGTGTTATCCAAAGGGGGTGGAGTTTGGTTAACATTCACGAGTCTTTAAATTCTAAATTAGTGCGAGGCAATAAGGTCATCATACCCTTCAACTTCCAAAGAGTGAGTTGAAGTTTTGGGACAAAATTCACAGCAGTAGTGGTGTGCCTGCAGCACCTTACTAGCTCAGGAAGCACCTCTCTTTTTCTCTCTGTGTTGGTCGGCAAGCAGCACCTTTTCCCCCATCATGACAAAAATCTTTTGAAAACAGTAGCTGTTTCTCTGCAAACTTTTTTTCATTTGAAGAAAAAGAAAGATTTTTCACAAAGATTGTTCACCCACAAGACATCCATATGTATTACATGCAAACCATTGTTTGGAAAACGGATGGTGAAAACAGAATAAAAAGAGTTGGAAATCACAAGTGAGAAGTGGGCCATAAATCAGGGAGAAATCTTTTGTGCTCACTAAATGTTTCATCTTTATACTTTCTTTTTTCCATTCCAAATTTTACTTGTTCGTATTTTTTCCGTCTCTTTTTAACTGAAGCGAAAGAAGAAAAAGTGAATACCATATATATGTACATGTTTTGGAATATGGAGAAAAGTAAGCGAGAGAGAGAGAGAGAAAGAAAATGTAATACAATTGTAAAAATTCTCTTCTGTGCAAAGCAGGGAGCATCTTATTTTAAGTTGTTTTTCTTATTGTTTGGTATTGTGTGATATGTAAAAGGTTTCCTCCATGGAGGGACTCCACATTTATTTAGATTTTCTCTTCAGTTGCTAAAAATTTTGTATCAAAGAAAATCCTGTGTAACGGAGTAGATAAGTTATGCGCAGATATATAAATAAAAATTTCCCAAGCTAAAAAAACAACCTAACGTGGTTTATGATGATGATTGCTCACATTCAAATAAATTCAAAAAAAATCCTTGTCCAATCCATTTTTATTTCTTCATTTATGTAAGAAATTAGTTTTAATTCATTTTAAGTTAGATACAAATGCAAAACCGAATTATAAGAATTCTAATATATTTGAAAGCAAAATGACAGCCGGCAACTTTTTCCACGGAAGATGATGGGACTGGCAGACTAAACTGTAAAATTAACGGCTGTGTACTTAGTCTTCCACCAGTACCTGTCTTTCATAACACGAATAAAATAAATAAGTGTACACACATGCATGCATGCATGTACGTATGTATAGGAAAATGAAAAGTTTTCAAGTGAGATTTTAAATGTTCCATGTTTACCATCAGTTTAATAAGAAGTAAAAGCTGATTCTTCATTTTAATCTTCTTACAAAACGAGCGTTAACATATGGCGTGGGTGGTGGTGAACATTTGACATTTATTTGTAAAAAACATCTAGTAACTTTGTTAATAAATAGTGATTTTTTCTAATATACGAATGTATACATACAACGCGCAACGTATTACAAGGTAACGAGTATTAAGTAATAATTTCAACAAACGTGTTTAAAGGGTCGTGTCAGCCAACCAACTGCGTCCGCACTGATAATTCATGGAATCATGGAATTCATTCGTAACAAAGACTTTTATTTTGGATTCCAAGTTTAGTTTGATCACGAACATGCTTTTGATAGCAAGTCAAACTGATTTAATTTTTATGGGGTTTCAGACTGTTTTAAGCAGGATGTATAAAAAAATATTTGTTTTTGCATTATGATTGACTATACCAGGTATACGGGAATATTATAGAAAGTACATTAATAATGAAGGCATGATTACTGCTACTTTGGGAATTTTGTGTATGGTATATGGCGCGCAGGTAAGGATCTTTTCCCTAATTATGTAATACCAAAAGCTCTTTCATGTGCCTCGTTTTTTTGCGGCTGTGAAGGAGTCAAACCAAAAGGGTTCTAGTGACAAATTGTGGTGTTAATTTCACACCTTTCACACCGACAACCCCTTCGGCTTCCAACTCCAAACTAAAAACGTACACCATAACTGTGAACTTGGATCCCTCCTCTCAGCTAACTTGGCTGCATTTCTCAATATCATTTTGAGCTCATGCCGGTGCATTTTAGATGCAAAATTGTGATCTGTATTATTGAACATGCAGACCACTTGCAGCGGTACACTAATTGACGTGTAGAGGAAATAGGACAATGTATAAGAGGGACTGTATTATTGGTATCTCTTTCATTTTTATAAATATAATACATACTCGACAAACTCATTTGAAATGTTGCTACAAATAATGGTTTCGGAACTGAAACATTTTTCAGTTTACGAACCATATGGAATTATCCGTATCATGTTATCAATAATGGTATCCCATACTATTGTCCATAAACTTGTAATAATGATAACATTAGTTCAAGTTTGTACAATCTACGACAATGGTTAAGTTACAACAATAACAGCCGGACCACAACAGGAACAACAACCGGTCGTGACCAATTCATCCGTAGAGCTCACACTTGCATACATGCATCTCCACGTCCAAGTAATGTGCTTTACTTTACGCTACTCCAATAATGCCACTACTCCTCTACCCAGTTCGATTACACTTTTTTTTTGTCTATTTATTGTTCTGAAAAATATAAAAGGAAGAAGAAAATAAAGCAACTTATTCCATTGCGAGGAAATGACATTAGTGCTATTATAATGAGCATCATACACAAAGCAGAAAAAAAGAACTAAAAAACTCTGGGAGAGCAAATAACAACAATAAAAAGTACATCATCAAATTCATAAAAGTCTGGCTTTTACCCCTACACACATATACATTCACCAACCTACCAACCAGCCTTTATCACCATCACTAGCACTCAGGTTTCATAATAAAAACGCATTTGAAGTGAAGTAATAATACGCGTGTAAGCTTTGTGCTTTATTCTATCAAAAGAAATTCTTTTATTTTTCCACACATCCACCAACTAAACAAAAAAAAAGAATACTAATATAACAATACAATACACAACAGATAGAGAGCAATAATAATGCAATGGTTGCAACAATAACACCGCACCATGGAGTGACTACTTACTGGGTAACGTATCGTATATATATATATGTATTATTATTATGCGTCATGATGATCATGCTGATGACTATTTATATGTAAGAGAGACTCATCTTCGGATGTACATTCATTTATGCATATTATTATCACTGTTTAGAAACCCATGAATATAGAAAACATTTTTGTTTTGTAGAAATAATGGTTGTAGGTATATATATGTATATATATATAAATAGCTCGCCACCACCACCCTACATTGTAGAAAAAGCGTGTAGAGTTAAATATTATATTCCTCCAACGCAGGGAATAATAATAGAACATGGAACGGTCGCGAGTAAGCAATAACTTTTTAAAAAACACATTAGGAGGACTCTCCATCAGCAGATCAGACAATACCCCGTAAAAAAGATGAATAATGCAACATCATAATATGTGTAACAATAATAATAATTGTATAGTTGGTTGTAGTAACAATAACAAAGAAAAAAGTTATATATATGTATGTGTGTAACAAGAACACAATACAAAACGCATAATGAAAAATTTCTCTCTCGATCTATTCATTTTCTGTATATATATATCTATGAAAATAATAGCAATAAATATACGGAAGCAGCACAAGGAGGAGAAGAAGAGACTAATGGGATCTGAAGAGTACGGTAACCAAACAATTATTCAGGCAGCAGATACAAAACAGCTACTACTAAAGCTGGATACATACGTACATGCCATATTTAATATTTAAGAGTATATATTTTGCACATCATATAAGTCCAATATTAATACTGTTAATATTGATGTACTGTTACAAATATATTATGTAGGTATAGACAAGTATAAACTTCAGATGACCAAAAAAAATTAATCATATTTTATTTTTATTATTATTATTACGCACTACACATATTAATGAAGGTAATTAACACAATATTTACTGGCAAACACAAAGCAGTCGTCAGCCTTAATTCGCTGTCTATCTTCTTGAATTTGACTTTTTTTTAAATCAGGAGTAGGTACTTAACAAAATCATTTAGATTTTTATGAAATAATTTTTCAAAAGGTGCATTTGTGGACAGAATGTTGAAACATGATTTTGGAAGGCCTTCATCCCTATCACATTCAACATCTTAAATATGCACATATTAGGTAAATACACATAAGCAAAAATAAATCCGCGTGAAAGTAAGGAAATTAATGAACTAACAATGATAAAAAGAGACATACATACCTACATACAATTTTGAACACATTGAAATATATATTTTTAAGTTGTGATTCCATTGTTATAATTCCAAGAAAATAAAAAAACATAAAGTAAAAAAGTAAGTAGGTAAAAGGTACAATGAAATGAAGCAAAAAAAAGAGTATGTGAATAAGACGAGTAAGTAGAATATGCAAAGGTAGACGATATGAAGCAGGGTTGTTTTATTTTGAACCTGTTATTATGGTGAGATAATAATAAAAGATGAATAGTATATTGTTTGAGCAGTAGTGACTGGATAAAACATTTTTAGTTAGCTATGCACAATCTGTTCTTTTTAAACATTTATTCACAAATGAAATTTTGTATTTTCTCAATTTTTTTTCACATTCTATCTGTTGTTGTTGTAAAAGTACTGGTGGTGGTGGTTGGTTGATAGTATGAGTAATCTTACAAAGGATATATAACAATCGCCACTATTATATCTAAGAAAAGAAAAAAAAGATTCACAATAAAAAAATGCGGAATACAATAGCTCAATTGAGACTCCTTGTCTGTGTAGCCGTGCCATGAACTATGTAAGGATGATGATGATGATGTATCTAAATCTAAAACGTCGACGTTGTTGCGTTGTGGTTCCATTTTTGTTTGAAACGTCCATCTTTCCATCTTTTCAATTCATTCATTCATCCATTCATCTATTGCGTAGTGTGCACTTCCCTTGTTCACGACAAGAAAGGAGAACTATCAAAAGAAAGAAGAAAACGACGAAGCAACAGCAGGGATATATTGTAATGTGACGGGAAAAGTATTGTCTACGTTCTGCTTAGCGTCTCTCTCTCTCTCTCTCTCTCTCTCTCTATCTTTCTCTCTCTCAATAATACACATTTTTGTGTCCGTTTTGTATGTGTAACTATCTGCTGTGTAAGTTTTGTTGTCGCTCTTCGTTGCGTTGTTGTCTTCCTTCTTCTCCGTAGCCGTTGTCATTTTCTTCAAAATCATGAAAAGCAAAAGGCAATACGTAATGTAACGTAAGTAATAACTGTGTGCCAGAGCAGACAATAATAGCAACATGAGTCTTTTTGAATGAGAAAGAAAACTTCCACAAAGTAAAACTACACATATTGTACAGAGTAAATGATGATTCTATTGTATGAGCACACATTTCATTATTATATTGATACATGGCCAAAAAAGGGATGGATGAGTTTAATGTGAATGGATCTTGTTGTTGCTGAGAAGGAGAATATTTTACGTTTATTATGTAAGCATGAAAATTCTACACGTACATTTATTTTTTAAATTTTACACTACCAGCAATATTTTAGGGATATTGTATTCAAACATGCACACTATTTGTGGATTCGTACATTAAAAAAACTACATACATATGTTAAGTTTGTTCCACTCCTACAGTGGTAACCAATCCATAGCTCGTTTAGGTTTGTCGTGCAGTATATATGACAATAATTATTTCAGACCTTGGAAACTGCATTATATTATGTTTGTAAAGATGTTTTGTCATTTTGCCCTTTCAATGGGTTACTTGCAGGTATATGACATGGAACCTGTATATGACTCTTCAACATAATTCAAGATGCACCTATGTAGGTATGTACAATGTTGTGTGTGTGTGATGTAATTTTATGTAAGGCAAAGGCCATATCATGTTATGACCACCTGTCTCTGATTTTTTTTGTACTGACTGCCTTTAGCAAGCTAATAATCTTTCCAAGCCAGGTTCATAGTTGTTAAACCAGTCATCAGTAAGATCTCTTGAGAATCTGCCTGGCCTGTTTGGTTTGTTTACATAACAAAGTGCAGGTGAAAACTTGGCATTTTATTGCTAACAAATAAGTAAATAAAGCGTATAGAGGTTCCGGAGAAAAACTACTTAGAGTATAAGGCATCATGGAATGGGTAAAAAATTGCACGCATAATCGTTTTTAAAATGATTCCAATTGCAACATCATGATTTTCATCATGGAAGCATCGGTTAACGTGGCATGGGTCACTGCTCCATTTCTAATAATCGCTCAATCATCTTATAAGATCTATAAGATTTTTGTAGTTCATATAAAGATACTACAAAAAATTCAAGAACATTAGTGTCGACAGAATTTTTATTTTCATTTTGAAAACAGTAAACTAATTTTAATTTAACCATTCATACAGATTACAAGTTATACTATAATATCATAATTCGCAATCATGTTATTTTTAGTCCTCCCGAGACTATTGTAAGTTTTTTTGATTCTACTTGAATCTCATATGTATCTCATCATTATTCAAGCATAAAAGGTTATGCCATATATCGTATGATCTGTGGTCCGTGAGTGATGCCCTGTGTGTTATAGAGTTATGAAATTATATTTATTTTATAACATACGGTAGTAGTATGTGAATACTTGTCGAGAAATTTGAGAATATTTTGAATTGGTAAGACCGTGGAGTGGAATGGAATTGTATACATTATAAAGTTGATGTCACTGTATGAATACACACGCAATCATGACACAATATGCCTACTAAAGCGATGGAAAATAGTATCCTCACGCACTTATAGTTTAAAAACAGCATCTCCGTAATACAAGCATCATCATCATCATCATACAAGGCAGGCAAACCTTTTTGGTTTGGTTTGGGCCAGCAAAAGTTTGGGTTGGTAGTTGTTTATTGGTACCAGTTTACACACGACGGCAGAAGCCATGTGTTGAGCACGAGTACGTTCTTTCTCTCTTTCTCCGACTACTTATAACACCATTTTCCACCACTCTTTTCTTCTCGTATTGAAATCATCATGTGACATGGGAAAAGGAGAAAAAATTGAGTCAAAGAATACTTTTCTTTTCTTCAATCATCTTATATGCATCTTCTTAACTACAAAAGCATACTACATGTACCAATACAACTTCTACGTAGTATGTTGTGTATGTATGTATGTTATGTGTACTTTCAATGACTTGGTTTACAAAAGAAGATGCCTTCGTGCTTTTCTTCATCATCTTCTTCTCCACATTTGCTTTCACCGTAGCAAGCAGTGAAACGAAAAAATGCTTGAATTGAAAATGAGAAATTTTCAAGAAAGATGCGCAAATTATGTAGAATTTCAAGATACATGTACAATGTACATAGATCTCCTACATAACAAAAAATATAATATAAAAAATATATGTAACAAAAGTTTCGAATTTAAATGCTTGTAGGACGTTTGTGAAGGGGTTTTCTGTATTGACAGGAACGAATGTAGCAATGAGCAAAGATGCATAAAAATAGGGAAAAAAATAAATTAACGGAAAAGTAGATGGAAAACTGGAAACATGAGCTACTAGTATATTTTTTTATGTGATAATGGAATTTCTTGAATTTTACTTGTATTTACTATACGTTTTACATAACATGGATTTAAGAAATATTTGTTTATAATTCAAAATTTTAAGATTTAATAGTTCTTGGAAAATACCTGCTGATAGGATCCAAAATGTTTCCAGCAAGTTTTGATAACCCACATTTTCATTACATTAAAATACCGCGTTTTACCAATGTATAGTAATGTAAATTACATTATGTAATTCAGTTAGCTTTGCAAAGAGTTCACGCATGTTTGTGCAGTGAACAGTCTTGTCACTGTCACGTACACGTGATGAACAATAAACAAACACTAACAGAGCCAACAAACAATCCACATGCCCATGTTGATTCATTACTCATGTTTTCACATTCATAATCATACATTAACGCACATTTTGATATTTTTTGAAGTGCCCAAAATCACTGGATTTCTTGTGATTTAGACTTTTATGCATCAACTTTGTACACTTTAAAATGTGTGCTTTGTCTTCATCGATGGTACATATGTACAGTTCGGTAGAAGGAAGGTCAGTACCAGCAACAACCTATGCATGTAGTATGTATGTAGCGCACGTGTAAAGATTCCTGGGAATAAGGTAGGTAGTTCACTTTCTCTGTAGGTGACATGCGTATCTGTGCGCCTTTCGCTATCTTCCTCATATTATAACTGATGGTGACTGACAGGAAAATTTATAAATATTTAACTGAACATGAATTGCACTACTTTTAATGCTTCCACTGATGTTTTCACTTTTATAACTTGAAATAAATGATTAATACTCCATTTTGGCAGTAAAACGGTGCATGAACGTCACAACTTTTTCTTCAACACAGAAGTTTCCAACAATAACGATTTCCAATTAGTGTCTGCCGGAACCACTTGTCATACTTTAATCTCTTTCCATTCCCCGCTATGTTTCCGGCTCATGTCTTAGTAAAAACCTTTTGGGAAGCGATGCAATAAGCAAAATGTCGTAATCGTGATACACTGTCACAGCAAAAATAGAAGATGATATAGCCATTATTATTATAGCACAGAGGATCCAAAAAAGGGTAAATGAATATGAAGAAAATCCACAATAACTGAATACAAAAAAATATGCCGACTGGAAGAAAAACTGAGATGAAAGGCATTTAAAAATATCCAAGCACAACAACAAGAACAAGAGAAACACGCGAGCACACGATCTAAAAGAAGGGAGCACGACGACGACGGGTAGTTTTCGGGAAGAGTTGTTCGTTACATGTGCTCCCAAAAGAGGCGTACTGGCAACTGGAAGATACTACCAAAGTGTCTGGCTCTTGTATATATTCTCGTATGAGAGCTGTCGGCCACATCCATAAAAAAGCCCATTCACAACTCACAACTGCTGCCGCACAACTCTTTTATAATGCACCATAATAATACACGTAGCTACTCCACCACCACCACCACCGCTACTACTACCAGCGTAACAAAAGGGTAGTATGTTGTGTATAGTATCACAAGATTCACAAGTCATATTTTGAAAAGTTTCTTTTTACTATTATCATTGGCTGTATGTTTGTGTGAGTGCGGTATATAATAGAAGAAGAAATTGTACTCACACAAGTCACAAAAACCACTGCACTGCTTCTTCTTCTTCCTCTTCTGCAGTTGAGGGATCTTTCTGTGGAGGACGAAAAATGACAACAATATGATGGCATGGTAGTATGAACACCAATAGTCATCACATCATCACACTACACACATAGTAGATACATTTCTCGGCTACTCGACTGAATGTGACTTTACATCTCTGCGAATTATATAAATATAATCACACATAATTCTAGCGGCATAAACAGCACGTGAAATACTTTGAATGTGAAAGAATTGTCGGATGAAAATAATGTAGAGCATTGCATTGACAAAACAGATTCAAAGTAAAATAGAATAACGTTTTGGCCTTTTGGGAAGTTGCTTCCAGCTCTGAATTAAAAAGTGACAGCACGTGTATAAAGTACAATTTATGCCGAATATAGTTTTTTTTAAATTAAAATTCTTATTAATTATTAAATTTATCTCAAGGAAGGGAAGTAAGTTTGTCCTACCTCCAGCACCTTTTTGCTCTGTGTAGTTTATGTACGATGAATGAATGTATTTATTTATGTGTGAATTCTGCTGGGCAAGTACACTGTGGATGAATCCTATATTTTACAAATAAATTTTCATAGTAAAATTGTTTATCAAATTATGTACATATCTACATACACGTACACAACGTAGTTTTCAGCAAGAAGTGTAGTATATATTCATCATCATCATCAACAACATCATCGTTTTAACAATGGTTAAAAGATGATTTTTGGTTCAGCTCCTTTTCAAGAGTTCTCCATTCACATATTCACATCACACACAAACCTATACTTTACTGTCATAATGCACATTTGGCGTGAGAATGAGTTTAGAAGTTAGAAGGGAGCTTTAGGAACGAACCTTTTACAGGTACAATGATTATTATGAGACTCGACGACAACTGAGGCGACAACAACAGCGGCAACAAAGGAAGAGAAAAAAAAGAGTGTTGGCTTGGTTGGTGGATGCATGCATGCCATATTATGCATTCACATGTGCGGATGGATGTAGAGACAGACGCTTCCAAAAAAGCATGTTATTCAGTTCTCATATTGTGACTGGATATGGCGGAGAACGGGTGGAAGCGGCGAAATACTTTATTTACAGCAGCAGTAATGGCAATGCTGGTATACTATTGAGATTTTGTTTTGATTATTTGCCCATTATCATTGTGATTTCATGATACCCCTTTTAATATGCATGATTGTTTACAGCCCAAGTTAGAGCAAAACTAAACCTTTTCACGTAAAATATTGTTTAAATAATTTTCACATCCGTCCATATGCACAAATACAACAAAAAAGTGAAGATGAAAATGGAATGGTTAGCACCAACGCACCAACGCACCATCGTCGTCGTCGTCGCATTGAAATAAAGTTGTGTGTGTCAAATGTTGATCGGGAACTATACAAAACGTAAGAATAATGTCATAACTCTAAAAATTGTTTACGATAATAATACAATGGGGCCATTAGCACATCCATAAGAATATTGGTGCCGCTGCTGCTGCTGCTGTACCATGCTATGTTTCATAATAACAAGTTTCTTCATAAATGGAAGGAGAGAGAGGTTTGAGTTTTGAATACATTGGAAACTTAACAATGCATCTCACCTGTTTTGTACAAGGGCTTCTTTCCAAGCAAAGTTAAATTTATTATTTCACTGTTTTGCTTTTCAGCGTTGTTGTTGGTTGGTGCTGGTATTGTATTGTTTGCTGGCTCCTTTGAGAAGAGAGAAGAGGTGGTAGTGGTGGTGGAAGTGGAGGGAGAGAGTGAAGGCATTGAACAGCAAAACAATGTGTAATGTTTTATTATTGGCATATCTTTTAAACTGGTGAGTTAATGCAATATGTGTCATGTATATGCCCACACGCTTCTTCTTTTGGGTAATCATAATATCTCTCTACCCTATTGTCATGCATAATACTTTATGCCATATAGAAATAGAAAACACAGACGTTTTGTGTTCTGCGTGAGGAGAAGAGCACAGAAGAGGAGCGAGCAACAAACAACAACATGCATAAATCTGTCGGCAAACAGAGCACAAGTTGTTATATATGTATATCTGTTGTAGTATAGTAGCAGTATGACTTCAAGGGAAAAAAATTGAGTGGGACAACATGCAAGTGAACAAGTGAGTGTTCAGTATGTTCTACACATACTTTACATCATGATATAATGCATTTCATTGCTTTTTTGGTGGTGGTGCGCGATGTGAAAAGAAAAAGTAGAAATAGCAGAAATAGATGGCTAGATTGAAGAATAAAACCAAGTTGTTGTGTAACTGAAAAGCCAGAGAGGCTTCGGTGTTCAGTGTGTAGTAGTGTGCACTGGCTTTCGCTGCTGCTGCTTGCTGTTGTATTATTGAGAGGAGAGCTGGTGAACTCCACTTTTGAAATGTTGTTGTATGGCACAGAATGTGGTACATAATAATATTGAGATCTTTTCTGTCGGAACACGGGTATCAGGACAATAGAGACGATAATTGCCTCGTGCTCAATAGACTTTTCACTCCTCTCTTTCTACAATAATGCACATTCTCATTCTACTTCTTATTGTTGTGTGTGTGTGTGTGAGTGTCGTTCCTAGTGCCAGTAGGCTTGGCTCGATTTGCTTAGAGAATATTTTCTCTTGTTGTACAGCTTCTATTATTCTCACTTTTTTTTGTATAACATCAGAATTGACAATGATAATGCCATGCATACAACATGATGCTTTTGGTGTACACGGCAAATGGAGATGGTATATAATAATAATAAAAAATAATATAATGGTGGCGATGCTACAGTTCTGCTAGCTGGCATTTTATGAATAATTTTGACGTAAGAATTGCTCCTTCGCAGTAGTACAAAAGCACATAATTACTTTCATACATACCACCCGGAGAACTGGTGTATAATATGCTGAGAGTGAAGATATTGTTATTATCATGATATAATATAATATATAAAAAAAATATGAAAACGTTATGCTGTAATGTGCAAACCGTAAACCAAAATTTCAACCCACTGATATTTATATACACAAGCTATAAATATTTTACACAAGAAAAACAAAAGTTTGTATTGACATTAATGATGATGACACATGGACATGATAGAGACTAATTTAGAAAAATAAATCAAGCAAGTCATTTTCAGACTATCAATATATTATGTAAAGAGCATACATATTATATATATTTTTATTTCTGACATTGTACTGTTAGGCAAGTTGTCAGGATGAAGAAATTCTACAATGCGTTGAAATGCAATTTTATGCTTAGACAATCAAATCAAGAATAGTAAACAAACGGATGCATTCACTAAATGTGTTTTAAAAGTTTTGTTGACAATGTACATGGGTTCCCCGTAGTATTATAGTTGTCAGAGATCATTGGAAAAATTAGACGATTGCATGTAATTTTTTTTTCAGTTCTTCCTTTCGACAATTTCAAGGTCAACTCTGGAAAACAAAATCAATTGATAATTTTACAGCGACAATTGTCAGTGATAAACTGTTTGCCTAAAACAGATTTTCTTATTTACCATAAGAATCGTCAGGCTTGGACGCTTACTTTGCATTCATGGTCTTCTTAGTTCCGGGCCTTGCGGGAGAGGAGGAAACAGTCCTTGCCTGAGGGGAAACTCCTCGTGCTGGGCTTTTCGCCAAACCTGCTCGGCTAGTAAATGCTGGGCTCTTATTGCGTGGGGTGGTGACAGTCGAAGTCTTCCCAGCACTTTGTGGTCGCGACGCACTTTTTACTGGAGAGGCTGAAGCGTTCCTGGACTTTGGCTTCTTTGCTGAGATTGTCACAGCGGCCCCAATTTTCCCCTCGCTAGTTTGTTCCGTTACAGTATTCTTATTGGCATTCACCTTGTCTTCGGTAGCAGGTGCTACTTTTTTAGTGATCGCATCTGGAACATCATCATAGTTTTCTTCAGCCCTGACTCTCATGGCGTGCATAGTTGCGGCTTCTAGTGCATCCAAATGATCCAGCACATGCTGAGGTAGAGGAACAGGCTCTGCCGGTTCCGGTAGTGATAACGCTTCAGGATTTAGTTTTCCGAGTACCCATGGACGATCCTCGTCATATAGAAAACATTCTGGTGGAATTTTCAAATCAGGTTGAGGTTCCTTGGAGTGCTCAATGGCATATTGGCCAGCAGTGGGAGTTTCCCTCATCAAGTCTGCTACGGCAGCTAAACGTGGAATCAGCGAGACTTGTCCATGCTTATCCTTGGGTCCAGCCTTGTAGTTGGGGTAAGGAAGAACATTACCTTGTTCATCCAGTATTATTTCACCTGGCACGTACTTTACATGCATACCTTTCTTCATCATGGTTGAATTTTCACCGATGACCATTGGAGGAGATGTAAATTGACCAGCCATTCAGTATTTCTAAGAGTTTGTTACAGTTTTCTAGGGTTGCCAATGTATGCAATTTGGGCTTCGCCTTTGAGCAAGAATTCAACTTTACTGAGTTGCACGAAAATGTTGAACAATGAAAAGTGCATTTACTACGGTTTTCAAAATATGTAACCAACAGAGAGTTGATCAAAAAATAATCACCGAGATATTCTCTGAGATTTGTACGGTATTCTATATTATTCAGAAACAATAACATGGTTGCCTTCCATGGCAGCAAAAATAATTTCACATGTGAGGCAAGAGTCACGAGAACAGAGCTATACTGAATAATAAGAGTGACATGCTCTTATTATTCCCTACAAATAGGCTCTATAAATGCTAAAGTCGTGTTTTCACTCGGTTTCAATGGTTGGTGCATTCGGTGCATTATATTATTCTTTAGTATTATGCAATAAGTCAGTAGTTCTTTCTTTTATGAAGAAAAAGATTTATATTCTTTTAAAAGTTATTAATGCTGAATTTTTTGGAAATCGCCATGTTGCCTTAAATTATGCCATAAACTTTTGATCGCATC
>JAHZNC010006083.1:0-16315 GCA_027744095.1 Zhuqinia jingwanae
ACGGGAGACTGATAAAAGCCAATTTTATAATTATTTTTCTACTGAAACTCTGATTAAATATTTGTTTACTTGTTAGTGCTTACATTGAATCTCAAATGGCCAACGGGGGCTTCTGCATACGGAATGCCTTCAGAGTTAGGTAAGTTAATAAGTTAGTTGTAAATATAAGCTCAAACGCTAATAACTTGTAATAATAATAACACATTTTTTATTAATTGAACTATTTTTAGTACCTTCAAACGCACATATTTTTCTACCTCCAACAACCTGCATTCTGTATCCCATCACTATTCCAGCATTTGTTGTGACAAATGGATGCTCGTCTCGGCATTCCATTGCATGAAAAGGTGAATTAGAGCCGGATTTTAGTTGCTGCACATCCACGAAAGATTGGTGTCCCGGAGAATGTTGAATTTTGTCAATAGCTCGCTGTATTTCCTCCTCAGATTTTGTTTCTATTTCCGTACTCCATCCATTACTTATTTCGTGGTCTCCTATTGGTCTTGTATCAGGAAGTTTGTACTGTGGATCACATGGAACTGTTGTAAAAGGAAAATAGGCTTTAAGAATTTTGTTGAGGAGACGTGAAGATACATGTCCAATTATGCTAGCCAAATATGTATTTAAATTTTAGGTAACTGACCAATTAAACAAAGGAGTTGAGTAAGAAAAACAGACGTTACAAGCACCATTTTAAAAGGCAACACTGATAAATGGGAACATGGAAATTGTATATTTCCATTGATGATTGAGGTACAGCAAAAAAAATATAGTACAGATTCTTTTCAATTTTGTTTGCCGACTACTTTGTCAAGTTTTATCATTATTACTTATTTGGCACAAGACAATATATCACTCAAACATGAAAGATTTTTTTTTGAAAAATACTGCAAAAATTTACGAGTTGTATGGTTGTTACTTCTACCAAGTCTATAGATTTCACTAGAGAAAAAAACAAACAAAAAAATAAAAGAAATCATAATTTCAAACTTCGTCTAGTTTGTAGTAGTATCATGTGACGCCAAGACAAATTCTGATGTTAGCAAGATATGCATTGAGGTGTGAAGAAACCCACAAACGAAGAATTAGACGTACCTTTTCAAATCCCACATCAATTATGTGAATAACTTCAATTAGTAATTTGGAGTAAAAAGGGAAAAACCATTATTTGGGTGTACTATTAGTTTTTGCGGGATGTGGTTTCAAAATAGGTATTTAGTATCATTTACGATGGGAAACTTACCTTATTTATATGAAACATAGTGTGAGCGAAATTTGCTGTCAAATTTAATTATGTTTATAAAACAACACAACATCTTATATAATAACTTGGTTCAGCAATCACGTACAAGTCTACCAAATGTACATTTTATGTTCAAATGAAAATAATAAAGTAATTTTTACAAATGTTGTTGTTAGATTTATTCAAATTTTTGCTTCATGTTTGTATACATTGTATAAATTTAACAAAATTGCTTTTGAGAAGTTGACACTTAAAAAACACAACAATTTTTGGTATCACAGGAAGTGCAAATGCTGGGAAATTAAGCTAATGATAAGGCAATGAATAGGTACTCATAACTGCCCTACATTTCATGCAGTTAATATATTATTATTATTGCTCGCGGTTATCATTGTTTCGTCTGCTCTAATTTGATTCCCAGGCATGGTCAGAGGCGCAGTTCCTAGTGACTTCAAGTAATAACCTGTACTAATGTTTGACTTTGTGATAAAACCACCATTTACATTGTTTGCAAGTATGGGGAAGGATACTCCAAATGGAACATTTTTGTGGGGAGGATCCTTATTGTTTGGGTAAAAATTGGTTACGAACACGTTTGGAGCTTGTAAACTATTTCCGTTGGGAGACATTTTTGTGACGGGAGGTTCTGTGGTTATTTTCCTTTTGTCGACAATGACGGTTGGGGAAGCAATGTTAAATTTTAGGTCAAGTTCAGGCATTGGTACGAAATTTTGAGCGAGCCATCTATTAGAAATTTGTGGTCTGTCAGTAGAAGTATTTGTCGTTGAAGTCGTCATTGTTGTTGTTAATGATGATGATGTAGTAGTACTAGATACAGTAGTAGTGGGAGAAGATGTCGAAGTTGTGGGTGCCTCTCTACTTGTTACATTTTCAGGTGTGTCAACAGGCATTAGAACCGGCGCAACTGTAGTAGTACTTGTAGTAGTACTAGTACTGGTACTAGTGCTGGTACTGGTAAGTGATGGATACTTGTCAGTGGGTGATATATCTGTAAAGTTGTAGTCATTTGTGAATTCCCCAGGCTTCAAATCATAAGGAGGGATAAGGTCAAAGGGAACAACACTTCCGGTTACGGTGATGTCAGTAGATACAAATCCTTTTGCTGCATCAGGGCCAATAGTGATATTTTCAATTTCGTTAGAGTAATTTGCTAACGGCATATTGTCGGGTAGACCAAGACTTTCCCAGTACAAGGTTTGCTGGAGATATGGTTCCGGGATCATTTTAATCTTTTTGTCTATATGAAGAAATGAAATATTACGTGGATCGGAGACAGCATTCCAAATGTGGAATGTTTCCCCATCATCCGTAGTAAACCCTGGAACTCTATAAATAAATAAGTATTTTGACACGATTAGCTGTAATTGTGATTGACTTGCTATGTGTAGATATTATGCATGTTTAATGGATGTTAAAATGGTTAACACATTACTGTTTATCCGCAAAGTTGTAGATAATATTGATTAAAATTTTGGACAATACAAGTTCGGAATCCTTCTTTTGGAAACCAGTGTAAATATTGCTACTGTTAAATATGTAGCCCACAATTTCCCCATGTCCAACAGCTGCAAAAATTATAATAAAAATTTATAAGTAGTTAACTTTTAGAAACAAGTCATTTTCCGTCATAATATAAGCATTGATGAGAGGTGCAATTCTTTTGTTAAAAATTCAGTTGTGAGTTTACGGCGTCAAACTTTGTTGTGACCACGCAAATTCTCACGTCACCCCAACAAATCTGTTCTACTAAAAAAATTGGTACCATCAAACTTTTTACATGCATATAAATCGTGCTGAAATTAAAATTTTGCAATGGTGTAAAGAGGCTAATTGTCATGTGTAAAATATGCCTATTTTACACATGACAATTAAGCACATGAGTTGCTAATATTTTATACCCCATTCCGACGACTTTATCCCCGCTGCCGTTGCCAGATTATATTTACCGTTGTAACCAAACATGAACGCATACGTTTCCACATATTGACTGTGTGCCTGAAGCGCCTTGTGAATCCCACTATAAATTAATCGGGCACCTAGCGCCTATGTGTAAGTCATGAAAGTATTTTCTCATTAATAATTGTTTGTGGCTCGTAATAATAAAGTTTTAATGTTTGAAAGTATATGCATGGTCACATCGCTGTAGATTTTAAGAGGGGCAGATGATGGGTTTGCGTGTCGGAAATATAGCCAGTTGAGTCGTCTCGTTATTTCATCTTGGTCGATTGGCAAATCATCGTAGTTGAAAAAGTCTGGAGCCAAAGAGTTCCAATTTTTCCGTAGAGCACTGAATGTTCCGAGTGCAACGTGTGCTTTCGAAGATTTTAATTTTTTTTAGTAAATTTTTCCTACGTTGTATTAGCATATTAGTAAAATTTAGCTTACACAATAAAAAATTATATCCCTCATCCTCAGCTTGTCCACAAATCCACGGGATCATATCCACAGTTCCCTTTTGGTAAGCTTCCTCTGGAGTTTCCGTCATAAATGCTTCCTCCCTTTGGTATTCTTCTTCAACAACGGGTCTGAACAACGAAAATGGTAAGGGCCATTTGTCCTACGGTTATGCATTATGTATTTAAGCATTAGTATAATTAAAATGAAATTTTATAGAATATCTTTTGGTTTTAATACCTATGTAATCTCTTGTAATAAAAATATTATGATATATGCCATGTACCAAGAATCGAATTTGCATCTTGACAAGGTCAAATCCACGTTTCTCTCTCAAACAAGACACCATGTTCTTTGTATTGCCGTGAGCAGGACAATGCACTGCTCTCGCAAAGGTTTTTGTCATTTTTACGGCTTGATCTTTGGTGTGTAGTGCCCATTGATTAAAAGCTGTCCCGCTTATGCTAATCCCTGCAATAAATTTACCTCTCACCTTAAAAGATAACATGTGAAAATGAACAGACGCAGCCCCACTCCCATGGCCGACCAAAGTGATTCGATTAAAATCTCCAAAAAAATTATCAATGTTATTGTGCACCCAGTTAATAGCCTCTGCTTGATCTTTTAGACCTACCAACAAATTTATTTGTTTTTAAATTTTCATGAAAGAACAGCGTTATGAAACAACAGTCACTTGTAAAATAAATTATCATCTCACCTGCGTTCCCTGTATCCATTCGAATATGCAATTCATCATAAGACAAAAGAAAATCATGTAATTTTATGCCACGCTGATTAACAAGTAACAAGACATGAGTAGCAAAAAAGTCTTAAATAATCAAGAGGGTATGGCAGACATGTTTGCTTACCTGGTGCTTCTTGGTCATTTGTACTCATAAAGCCCAACACTCCAACTCGAAAATTGATTGTGACTAATACAATGTCACGTTGTAAAATATACGCTGGCCCAAAGTCGGTTCCTGAAGAGATGACATTAAACACTTGAGTCATGTGCTTATGATCTTCATATTCAAAATTTTGTACTGCAGAAAAATAATGTGTTTATTTTATAATGTTAAACGAAACTCTTTTTTACCTGAGCCTGTTAAAAAGCCTCCACCATGTATATAAATTATGACAGGATATTTTTTAGTTGACTTTTTCTTCTGATTCGGCTAGGATTTTTGAAAAAATTTACAGTAATAATTAGAGTTGTGAAATTACGCCATTGAATTAGTGGTTTATTTGTTGGTTTTTATAGATTTTAAATGTTACCGAGTAAATGTTCAAAAATAAGCAATGTTCACTAAACAAAACAAAATGAGAATTAAACAATAAGGTAATGTTATATACATTTTTTTAGCATTGCACAAATTGCATTTGATGTGTACATAGTACATGATTGTTTTTGCTACATGATTGATACCTTCCAATTACTCTTGAAGATGCGATATCATTGTACTGCAAGCATTTTGGGCCTTTTAAGTTTGCCTCAAGAATTCCATTCCATGGTTTTACAGAAACGGGAAGCCTACATAATTCCGTTGGTTTAATCACCACAATGACTTTAATTGCTTGGTCATAAATTTATGAGATTTTAAAAACACACATTTTTTTACATGCAAATTACCCGAAATCTTTGCTCATTTATTGGTGGTTCTGCATACGGAATGCCTACATCAGAATAAACAGTTTGTAAACATTTGTAAACAAAAAGAATGCGTGATGTATGTACATAGTTTGTTAATTGGACATATTATTGTTTACCTTCAAATGCTCTGATTTTTCTACCACCAACCACCCTCATCCAATATCCTCTGATCGTTCCTGTGGTTGTATGAACAACCAGAGGATGTGTTGTGTTGGCGTAATCATTACTACGATACAGATCCTGTTTTCCATCTTGCCATTCAGTATCGTTAAATTTCAGTAAATCAGTTTCATAATCAACAACAAGTTGATTATCTAGTGTGGATGAGTTTAAAGGTGAGGTATCCGGGTACTGATGTTTGTACTCACAAGGTATCATGCCACAAAGTATATTGAAAATGTACAAGGAACCTTTGAACACCATCACTGCTACTACCAACAATCCGACGCACGACAATCAACAAAAACCGAAACCGCAAAATTAACCATTGAAATTTGTGTGAGTTGCATAATACATTTTTGGTAATACTGTTAGCCTTTCTCTTTTAATATCCCTACATTCTCAACGAAAACCTCAAAACTGTGGCAAAAAATTACATAAACTGAAGCATCTCTCCCCCAAACTCAATCTTTTGGCAAAATAAAAACTTTCATTTTTCTTCAAGCCAAACTTTGTGACAATGCTTCTGTCAAATTGTAGGGCTGAAATATGTAGCATATAATTTTGTTATCTGTGGTATGTTATCAAATAAAGCAGGCATATAATTCAGAATATTAGGTGATTTCATGGTTTTTAAATCTGCATCAGTTAATAATTATCATGAGCTCTACAGATTGATGATTTAGATTAAAGAATAGCAAATGTGAAGGTACAAAGTTAAGTACTGGTTAAACACAGCAGCAACATTATTTATTTAACTTTCAAATTCTTGTCTTCAATTCTTAACGTTGAATTAATATGAAGGGATAATACTCATGAACATGATTCAGTCAACATACATTTGTTTGCATTGTGTAAATAATTACTGACTACAAAGTAACAATAATAACCTTCAAGGAAGAAAAAGATAATAATAGTTTAGCATAATGTTGCATAAGTACGTATTTAAGTTCTGAGTATCACATTGCGTGATGTGAAATGTTATGTGGTGGCACACTGCAATCATCATCATCATTATTATTATTATTATATATTATTATGCTACAATAAATCAATTGTATCAAGTTTGGGATTTTTGCTATGTTGGTTAGATCATCTGTCTATTTTTTCTGATCCAAATGATTTGAATCTAAAGGCATCCAAAGTGAAGAATTTGGCAAGTTTAGATTTGCCCAAAATTTGATTCGTTCAATCTGACTGGGTGGCAAAGGAATCATTTCGACCTTCTTGTCAAGTTGAAGAACCCGAATTTGAGAAGGATTTTTCACCGGTTCCCAAAAGTTTAAGATTTCATTATTATCTGCTCTATAGCTGGGTGTTCTGGAGTAAAAAACAATTCAAATTTTTTAGAAAATGGAGCCGTAAAATTGTAATTAAGGAGTATAATTACTAATTTTACCTCGTTCCAGCAAAATTGGTCATTAAATTGATCATGATTGAGCTAAGCTCATGATCTGGATCAGATAACCTGTTGGCATCATGCTGTGTTGAATCATTGAAAAAGTAAAACATGTCCTGTGATGTGGGGAATAAAAAAGATCAATGTTCACAACAACACAACATACATACGTACAACGTACATCAATATCATAAGTATCTTGTGATGCAATGCTGGCAATCATTTTTACAACCTGTCAAAATACTTGTCTCACAAATTACTCTACTTTACTTACCTCTGTATGTACCGCACCTGTAATTTCATCAAGATCAAACATTTTATTCCTCATAACATTCTCTTTCTTTTTTAAGCAAAACACCAATTATATTATGTTACAGGGTGGATGTTGGATAATTACCTAATTCGGATGATGGAAGACCAATGGCATTTGCCAAATTATGATTTCCGTCCGAAAATGAAAAGTAGTACATATATGTGGGTGCTCCTGTGCTAGCGTGAGCTTGCATTCCTGATACAACTCCACTCGCAAGATATCTGTCGGTGACCATCTTATGATGACGATTATCCCAAAAAAAAGTCATGAAGTATAGCTTGATAGATTGTAATCACTTGATTGATTGTAATTTGGTCATATGATCACAAGTTTACTTACATCAGAAAAAGTTCTAAGGCTCACTTGTCGGGCGGTTTTTCCTTTGAAATAAAAACTTTCAATTTTTTTAGTCAATTCCTGTGGATCTTCGACTAGATCTTTGTACTGCAGGAAAAAAGGGGCAATTTGATTCCACATTACCCGTAGCGGAAACGTCTTCATAAAAGGTAGTAAAACTGTAAATATTGATATAAAAATTCAATTTAAATAAAAATTGCTTGCATGTTAAAACCATTTGAAAAATTTCCGGTTTGAAACAAATCATGTACTATATGCTTACTAATCATCACTACATTTCCTTCGTCCTTTGTCAGTCCAAAAACGTAAGGTTTCTTTGCCACTGCTCCCGTTTTGTATGCTTCCTCAGGTGTTATTGTTAAAAACGCATCTTCATGCTCTGGCTCCACTACTGGAGAAAACAGGACTGGTGGCAGCGGGAACCAATCCTGATGACGATTTAGAAAGATATACACAAATAGTCAATTTATCGCCTTTCGCAATTTAGTAGAAATTACAATTTTGCATTTTAAAACTTGCGAATAATTGCAGCTGTTGTGCGGCTAAAGAGTTTGAGTCAACTTTCTCGAGACATTTGACAAGTTTCCAACTGTCCGTGGCTTGACATCCAACCTGGCGTCCTAGTTTGAAGGTAAGTTCCCTCATTCGCTCTTTACTTTGCACAGACCAAAAAGAAAAGGCGCTGCCACTGCTTGAGAATGCACTTGAGAAATAATCACGTGTTTTGTTTGAAATGATATGGAGTTGGACGCTAACTCGCTTGATCCTATCGCGTACAAATTTCATTTGAAAATACTGAATGCGAAAATGTTTTAAAAGGTGGTAAATTATTAATTTAATTATACCTTCAAACCATAATTTCCGGGGAGCGCCTCGTCTCCGGTACTTAAGAACCCTGTTTAATAGAAAAATGGTCAATGCGTGACTAGCTACTTACGGTTTTGGTTGTCATTAATAATAAAACATACCAATAGGCCCCAGGCGAAAATTGAAATTCACATAAATTACATTGTGTGTATTCATTATGTACGACGGTCCATATTCAGATCCTGACGAAAATCAAATCCAATCAAGAATACATCAATATTGGCATAATTTACATAATATACATAACATTTGGGCTGCAAGCAAAGCAAGTACAACACATAAACATACCACTGCCAAAGATGAAAGATCTGATGAAAAAAAGATTAGATTTTATACTTCTTTATATAATTTCTTGTGCAGAAAGTACGTTTCCAAATTCATAAGAAACTACATCAATATATACGTCACTTACCCTCCGTGTATGAAAACCACTACAGGAAGCTTATGTTGCCCAACTGTGACGGGGAGCTACACGTCAAAGGGAATCTACTATTAGCGACTTACAATTATTAGAAAAATGTATTCATGACAAATTTGACGTTACAAGTAAAACTTGCCTCTGGAAGGTATATGTTAAGGTATAAACAGTCATCACTACCTGTGAAAAATGCATATAGTTTTTTAATCATAGATTTGTCATTTGTTTATGTATTTATGCATGTATTTTTGAATTGTGAACAGCAAAATGTTCTTGCTGTTGGTTGGTATAATTGTTGTGATTAACCATTCAGAGTGACCGTTATTTTTGGTGTAGCCGAATATTCTGAAATATTCTTGTCTTTTATGTGTGTGTGTGGGTAGTGCTGATGCGTGCTTATGTTCCCAAACGAGAGAAAAGGATGCATAGTGTGATGCGTACTTGTAATTCTTGTAGTTTCAAGCAAGTCTGTAAAGTCTTCCGTTTTTGTATGAAAGTTTTAATTGTGTTGGGAAATTAAATATTAAAAGTTAATATTTATTTGTCCGTTTAATCCTTTGATCAGCGTCATTTTGTTTGTCATGTCGGCAAATTAGAGTCCCGTTTGCTACACACTCTGCTGGAGTTTATTCGGAGGTATCTTATCATCTTATCTAGTTTTTAGGGTGTCTCAACTCTACCATAAACACGTAGAAGCTTTTGCACATTTATTTGGGTACAGTCTGATCCAGGTTTCTTTGCTTGTCTTACTCCTCGCCAAGGTCGCTTAGGAACAGGAGGCTATTATGCGACGAAATAAAACAGTCCAAAAGGTAATTATCATCATTGACATACAATGTTCAGCTATAACTACCACAACTATTCAGCAGACATGGTGAATGAGATATCACTTGAGCAAATTGTTTTGTCTAATTGTTTAGTTCATAGCTTTGTAGTATTTAAATTAAGGATACAGCTCACATTAGCATTTAAAACACAACACAAACAAATGAGTGTTGTTTTTATGTGCATAAACTGGCTATTTTTAGTGAACAAATGCTGCCAAAGAGTAATGTTAAAAATTTGGAATGCACTTCCGGTTTATATTTCCTTACCTTCCATCTACGTGATCCAGCAGTCGACTCCCCATAAGGAATGCCTGCATAGAGTAATGAAAACAGTTTGAATAAAACCAAATCCATATATACTTATCACAAGATTTGAGAAACACCTTCAAACGCAAAGAATTCTGCACCAGTAGTTGACTTCATCATGTATCCCTCCAGGGCACCACTCAATGTTTGAACGATCGGAACGACATTTCGTTTTGCTTTATTTCTTGTCAAAACTGCAGGATCTTTTGCTACGGCTAATATTTCCGGGGTTTGAAACTTTGGATCACATGGTACAAATCCACAAAACAAGTTGAACAGATACACGCCAGCTAATGTCAATATCATATTTAAATTTATCCGGGAAAATGATAAAATAAATGAAGCAAGAAATGAAGCACTTTTTGACAATGACCAATAAAACCTGTATGAAAATGCAAAAATAAATGTGAGTTGTGTATCTGGAGAGTGAATACTCGTTTAAAACGTGGGTGTGAGATTATTGAGGTTCTGACCATGAGTGGAATGTGGCCTACACTTCGTCATACTAGTTCTCCAGATCAAAATCTTACCTCTTTTCTTTTTTCTACCTTTTACATAGTCGCCCAAGGATAAAAATACATAAACATTGAACTTGAATGGAAAATTAAACATGAATCATTCATTTAAAATTTAGTTAGGTATTGGCACAATTGGCACATGTTATATATATGAGGAAAGTATACACTTGCCTCAAAACTAGCTGGAAAAAGGAGTTTTATAAACCATATATAAAATATAAACCAAAACCAGTTTTTCCAAAACAATCAGCTCTAGTGATTCGTGTCTACGTTATACGTTTCGCAGTAACTTGAGCGCGTTGGCATAACATCATCATGACAAAGTAAACTATATTATTGTTTTTGTTATACGTAGAATCAGAAAATGGTCATTGTGCTCATCAGATAATAAATAAATAAATATACCTCTACCTCTGGAAATCTTTGGGTACGTTTTAGTTTATTACACACACAGACTGTAAAAAACAATGAATGTAATAATTGCATGCATACAAGAAGACTATAATTTTTGTCTCCTGATATTCTGGATATTCCCACATGTTTTGTACAATCAAGAATGCATTTACCATTTACCGGTAGGTAAGTTTATATAATGCTGAAAGTTGTTGTCATGCATAAAAAAAGTGGTTTTTATAGAAAATCCTTCTGGAAACAAAAACAACAACAAGGCCTATGAACAGAGAGTCATTTATGTTATTTTTTAAATTAACCGTTCACTTTTGTGTATCATGCTGTGCTAAAAAAAATCATTTATATAAATAAAAAATGTAGAATATGGATATAAAGGGTTAACAGTAAAAAAAATTAGAGTAGAAGATGTGCATATGAATATGCAAGATATTTCTGGATAATATTATATTAACTGGAACTATAGTAAGTTTGTTGGCAAAATTACACGAGTACCTATGTATGCTCACATGATGATTGCATCATAGCATGTGGTTCTCTACGCACTCATTTAAGACTTATCTCATATGAAAGTGTATTTCATGCCAGTAATCTTGACTACAAGCAGAAACAATATCCGGTTTTTTAACAGGAGGTAAACCGGCTGGAATGTGAGTTGCATAGGTATACATATATCAGCATAACTCAAAAATAAAAAAAATATGACTTGCGGTACATGGTTCAATTAATAAAGTTGAAAGTGATATCATTAAACTGAAAATTCACGGGGTTTGTAGTGGCAATTTTTTATTATTAACCAAGCTTTCGATTGCTAACTTTTGCAATTCTTCATCATGGTAAAAAAATTATAACAAGAGTGAATAAATTTTGTTAGTGATATCAGAGTATGTGTATGTAATACTCTGGTTTTCTGTATGCCAACCTACTTGAAAATTCTATACAAATTTTTGCACACAGAGAAAGAGTCAACTTTTAGCGGCTACGAATCCATTTATAAGAATTTATTACAATCACAAATTACACTGTTTTGTTTAAAAGGGAGTTTCTTTTAGATGTAGCTATTTTTTGTCTCAATCCAAACAGTTTTATCTAGATTTCTGAACTGTATATATTCACCTTACCAAGCTGCCACTCTAAGCATATGTATATTTAACCCCATGCAAGGAAGTGTAACTGTACACAAATGATTTTGTAGTATTTTGCTGTATCTCAAATCTCAACTTGTTTGCTAATTGTTCATATTATATTCCATCTTTTGTTTCTGTTTTCATCTTAAAAGAACAAAACTGATGAAGATTTTATAATCTTTCCCTTCACCTGCTCATTCGTTTATTTCGATGAGAATTAATCCACAAATTCTCTCTCGGCCAGTGTGAATTTTTCATCATATTGCATTGCATTGTATAGTTTGGTGATTGTTAATGGATTGTGATTGGAAATTTACAATGACTGCTCAATTCTGTTACTAGTAGAATTAGTAGGTATACAACTTAAAATAGACAGGGATCATATATACATGAGTGTAGGTATTACGAAACGTGACCGTCACACACAATTATTACACATATGCAATACATGGATTCTTTTTCTTGATAATCTGCACATTAAAAACTTGGATGTAAAACAGTACATCATAAAAAATGTGATAGATTTGTTTAAAAAGTGAACAAGAGATTTTTGTCTAAAACAAAGTAGGTATTTATTATTCACACGCTAATATTTTGTAATATTCTTTTAACAGAAGTGTACTGTATAAATAGTTGCATATAGGAGTATATATCGTTAATGGTAAACAGTAATTACGCAGTTGTAATAATTTGGTAGCATCATCACAGTGAGTATTAAAATATAATGAACATTTTTTGTGTAACCTGTAAAGCACATTTTTCCTCACAAGTTAAAGAGTGGATACACAAGGTTGGGATCTGCTTGACCCAAGTACAACCAAAAGTTGATTCGCTTCTTGTATGGCTCCGGAATCATACGGATATCCCTGTTGAGTAGTAAATACTGAATATTTGAGGGGTCCACTGGTTCCCATATTCTAACGTTAACATTATTCGGCTGCGTTAGAAGAGGCTCCCTTGAATTATATAATGCAAAGACAAAGACTAATTAAAAATATCCAAATTTTCATCCTTTTCTAGTACTGCTTGATTCACTAATGTGCTACTTGAATTACCCTTTGGCAGCAAAGTTTGATATAAGGCTTGTCATAACATTGGACAAGGTTAGTTCATCAAAGTCTTCTCTCTTGAATCCTGTGTAGTACATTGAGCTATTCAAGAAGTACATTATGTCATCTTGATGTTGAGTTCCTAAAAAAATATAAAATTCAAGAGTTGCTTGCAAATGAAGATGCGTGAGCGTGAAAGCAAATCATAAATAATTAATTAATGTATATCGCTTACCCCACTCTGATGGTTGTTTTCCAACCAAACTTCCTAAACTGTATTTTCCTTTGAAGCCAAATACATAAGCGTATGTTGGGGCAACTTGAGAATGGACTTTAATTGCTTTGTGAATTCCGGGCATAAATAGTCTATCGCCAAATGCCTACAATTTTATCATAGGTACATATACATCAATCAATTTTATTTGAACCTTTTTTGGAACTCTTGTGCAATATCTATTCCATGTCAGCCTTAAATATAATCCCAATTTATTTCAAATGGGCGTCTTACCGCAGCAATCCTACTTTGAGACACAGTCAACGGAGAATTTGCTCCAAAGTAGAACCTTGTTATTCTTTCGGTGATTTCTGACGCGTTATGGGCAGTATATTTGTAGTCCAGAAAAATGGGAGCCAATTCCTCCCATTTGGATCGTAAAATTCCCTCATTAAAAAAGCTTTGCAAAAATAATATTCCCAGATACCCCTCCTGAGATGTTGTAGTAAACAGCCATGGCTTTGGATCAACTTCTTGAAGGGAATAAACTGCATCTGGCTTTTTAGTAAGGTAAGCTGTATAATCAGGAGGTTCTATTACCGGCGAAAATAAGGTAACGGGAAAAGGCGCAAATTCCTTTAAAAAACAAATAAGCATATTTTCCTACTATTAACGTTTGTTTTATTTTTATGGAATACAAAACACTCTCGCTCATCCAATCATAGTTACATATTATGAAATCAATGGATTAACGTTGCTACTCACGAGAAGTCTATATTGTGCCGCAACCAGTTCCACTGGATTCTTTTGACGCAGACATTCCACCATAGCTTCTACATCTGGATAATTACAATTTACGTGATAAGCCAACGTGTCTGTCAATCTCTTTGCTTGGTCGGGAGATTTGATAGCCCAGTGCGTAAAGGCCGAGCCAGAGAAAGACGCACCAGCTTGAAAATATTGTGTTGTTTTATTTGCTATTAAATGGAGGTGGGCGCAAGCTGCTCCACTGCTATGACCTGTTCATGTTCCAAATCATAATTATTGGCAAGTAATAATTTGAAATAGTATTCCCTTATTTTAGCTGGGAACTAAAAACCAGTTTTAGGATGAAAATTCACATACCCATGACGCTAATGCGATGCTTATCACCGCCAAAGCTGTGGATGTTTTCATATACCCACTTAATAACTAGTGCTTGGTCTTTCAAACCTAAAAAAATCAAGTTAAAACTAGGTTAAATTTAAGAAAACACACATTGCACAAAGCACATACTAATAAGCATTTAGTATATATAGCACGAACCGTAATTTCCTGGCGAAATCTTGTCCCCTGAACTTAAAAAACCTAAAACACCTAGCCTGATCAGAGAAACGAATATTGCAATAATGAAAATATTTGCATATTTATACATATCTGTATGTATGTTGAATCGACAAAAGTACATGTAACATTAAATGAATTACCGATAATTAAAGGTAACTAAAATGACATCTCTGTCAAGCAAGTAGGAAGGACCCACTTCGTCTCCCTGTCCGTAGTAATATGATCCTCCGTGGATCCAAATAATTACAGGAAAAGGTTCAAAGAAAACTTGCCTGCCTTTCCCATCAATGTATGGAATCTGAAGAATTTGTAAAGTTTTAACCCGTGTGCACTAATCTTACACAGCTATATAATCAACTGGGTTTCGTAATTAAGGAACAAAAATATCTTACCTGAGGTGTATACACATTGAGAAACAAGCAATCTGAGAAAACAAAATTTTGCTTATTTTCTATTCTTGATTAAAATTAAACAATATTCGGTATAATTAAGCGGTTGAGCTAAATTAAGCGTGTGTACCTTCCGTCCCTACAACTCTTAATACTTTTGGAGGACTCAATTGAAGGCACTCTGGACCTGGCTTTTTAGCTTCTCTCATTCCACCCCATGGTTCCTTTGGAATGGGGGACTATTCCAAATAAATTTATGCAATTTGTGATTGATTAGTGTTACAAATAATTTGTAATTATAAAACTAACGTAAATATATTATGAAATGAACTTTTTGCTTGCAGAATTTATGAAATAATGTACCCGAAATCTATTGAATCCGACAGGAGGTTCCGCATACGGCACACCTATTTTCTCGAAAGAATAAAAAGAAATCATATCATGAGCCGTGTTTGGGAATGACATTTCAACATGAGATCAAATTGTTGAATGTAAACCTTCAAACGCATAAATTCTTCGTCCTCCAGTTGTCCTCATAACGTATCCCTCCAAGCCTCCCAGCGTGGTGTCAACATGAGGCTCCAACATCAACACTTCTGAAAATATTGCTGCTGACGCACTCGTGGAAGCACTTACATCTTGGTCGTCCGCTATCTCTGGATATGGCATTTTAACGTCACAAGACACAATGGAGCAAAGAACTTGAACCAAAAATGTCGTTATTACAGCCATTTTGAGCACACAATCTTCTAACAGTCAATTTTATAAGTTTTATAAATGAATTCATTGAAAAAAGGGTAAACTTTTCCGTGAGTTTTAAGACCACACAAGGCTTTTTTCAACCACCAGTTTCGTTATTTTTTTTAAAAATGAGATCATAATTTTAGTATGTGTAAGATGTGTAATGGCACCACCACCACACTAGCACATCAGTCAGTTAAAACTTTGTTTCCTTAAAGCCTCGGGGCCTCTATTCAATCTCTTGTCTTTCGTGTGTCGGATGCATTTTGCAAAATAAACGTCACCAATGAACATTATCATCATCATGAAAACAAAACACTGGTGTTGTACTCCATTATTAAGAGGATGTTGATGGTCCGTCACACTTTTTTTATGTATGTTTGTAATAACAGTTATATTGCAACTTTCGCTTTCAAAAAAATAAATTTATGTAGGATGATATTGTGTAGCATGTTGACGCTACGTCGGAAGCGATTTGTTTTAAAAAAAAACTTGTTATGAATACGGCATATTAACATGCGTGATGCGTCAGATACACAAAACTACAACTTTTTTATACGGGTTATATAATAATTTGTTAACTTCGTA
>JAHZNC010006084.1:0-12768 GCA_027744095.1 Zhuqinia jingwanae
AAAAAAAAACTGAAGAAAAACATTTATAAATAGCACATTGGACTCTGGCGTGGGACCAATTTTTTTGTACTCATCCTTTCTCCCTGTGTTCATATTTTAATGCGTTTTATTTTTTTTGCAATCATCTCCACAAATATATACACATAATTTTTGTGTGTAATACTTTGTTGTCTAGTAAATAATTTAAATTCGTGAATTTGGTGACAAATTAAGTGACAAAGTTTTTTTTGTGTGTCAAAACCGTTCAAAGTGGGTGCTGAAAAATGGTACAATAACTATTTGTTGTGTAGGTAATAATGAATATTATCATTTTGTGTACATTTATTTATTTTGGTTGTAGTTCAATGACATTCGATTTTTGCAGTTTGGCAAGGTAATTTACACCGATATTTGTGTTTATCCTTAATTTTCAAGGGAAAAAAATTGTGAAAGCTGGCCAGCAAGTGTAATCTCTCTGTAAGCAAATACAATTATTTTTTTACGTAATTTTTAGGATTTTAACGCGCATCATAATTTCTATTATTATTATTGTCATCAGGTGACGTGAAGTGAGTCGGGTAACAATAACAAACAGTTACAATTAGTTAGCTGCAACTAAGTATTTATTGTTGGCCAAACAATTACATAGGCTACATTACACACACGCACCGAGTATTGCGTGATATAAATAGGTTTACATAGTTTTGGTACTTTTCCTGGGCTACACTTTGGACTCAGATTGAGATTCGACTAGCTGACCATGCCAGGCATAATCACCTTAGTGACTACTCTAATAATTACTGGTTTAACAGTCAACTGCGGCATTGGTAAGCTAGAGAATAATATCTATTTTTATGTTCAAATTGTTTTGGAATGGACATATTTTACGATTTTTTCATATTTTGGCATCCGGTGTATGTTTTGTAATGGCACAGAAGCACTGGAATGCTCAAAAGTTCCTCAGAATTTGGCTTTTAAATGTAAAAATGGGCAGTGTACATACATCAACTTCCGGTGCGACTCTATCAAGCATTGCGATGACAACTCTGACGAGATGAATTGCTCCACTGGTATTTAGTAGTGTTTTCTTTTTATGTCAAATGTTTACAAAAAATTATTATTGTCGCTTCAAATGGTGGGAATAATTTGTTAATAAAAAAATATTTTGACAGTAAAATGCACTGCAAAAGGAATTTCAATGCGCAAGTGGGCAATGTTTACCTGCCTATCTAAAATGCAATGGTATCCATGATTGTATCGACCATTCTGACGAGCTTGATTGTTCCAATGGTAAAAAAACATGTGGGGTTTCGCACATAATTTTTTTTTGCTCATTTGAAAAAGATCGAATAATATTTTTCTCCAAACTCTTTTTTTTAAATAGAGGTTTGCAGCACAAACGAATTCCATTGTCCACCTGGATATTGTCTACTTTCACATAGTAACTGTAACTACCGCTGCCCATATCACAGTGAAGATGCAGATGTGACAATTTCAAATTGTAAGGTGCTCTAACTTTTTTCTTGTTTTTTTTTTTGTGAAATTTCATAACACTTTAAAATTAATGTCTCTATTTTAGCTGCTACTTGTGACGAGGAGATTGTGAACACTTGTCCAAAGGAATTTTGTGTTCAACCGGGACCATTTTGTGTTACTGGTGACGCATGCACTTCAGACGTTTCTAGTAAAGTGGCAAGTTGCTCTAGTGGTAAGATCTGTGGGGGATGAGAATCACATGAATTTTTAAAAACTTATTTTCTTTAACTTTCGTAACAAATGCGGTATATTTTTGTTATTAGGGCACTCATGTGGCTACAACTGCGACTCTAATGGAAACTGCAAGTCGATTAACAATAAATGCCAATTTATTTACGACTGCAAACAAGACAGTGGGCCACAGTATTTTGCACTACAACGTTTAACCGGCTACTCTTATATTCTCGCTCCAACTTGGACAATAAACAGTGCCAATGTTCAGGGTAAATAATGAGTAGTTATTCCACATGGAAAATATATTATTATTGTTTTCTAACTACTTATATGACTTGAATATTTTGTGTGAACAGTTGGGAATCCTATTAGCTTTCAAGATAATTCATACATGGCCATTGGGGTAATCGTCGGCGCTGTCATTGTCGTCGTCCTTTTTACTGTTGCGGTCAATACTTTTTTGTGCAAAAAGCGTGGGGATAATGTGTAAAATGCATTTTTTAACGCAAATACGCATTCCCTTTCACATTTTAACAAGTTTTCCTTGATTTTTTACCATCTAATTTCAAATCAAATAAGGCTATGATGAAAATAAATATTGTACTTATGGTACATGCAATTAAAAATAATTGATTTTTTTCTCAAACTAAAAAGTGCTGTTCATAACAATTATTTCTATGTTGTTGCTAAAGACCCAAAGTATTATATTTCTGGCAAGCCTCATCTTTCATTTGTGCACAAGCTGCAAGGATGGTGACATCCTGTTTTAGGAGCACTTGAGCTGCCTGATCCCGTGTTACAGGGAGATAATCAGCACAGGTGTCAGTGGCCTTTAAATGGTTTCCGACCTCCTGGATTTGGCAGCTCAAAATGACTAAAGGAATCAGTAATCAAGACCAGGTAGCGATGTACATTCCTTCCGGCGGGATCTTTATCTCGAGATACCCAACCAATTTTCAAGTCTGTCTCAGTCATGGCAAGAGCCTATAGATTGTATTTTCAGAAATGAAAAACAGAAGTTAAAAGAGCGACCAGTAAATTTGTTATACGTACAAAAACAATTATGATTTCAATTAAAAGGCTCCTCCTGTTCATATATAATTGGGTATCTAAGATTGTGCATACGAAGAATATAAACGGTATATTGTGTGCTTTTTTAATTTGGACTGAACAAATTCAGGGTTATGTTTTTCTGTGGTTTTCTTTAAATATGCGTAATTTCCTCCCGCAATAGAATTACGTGGTTATGGTTGGAGACAACCAACTGAAAGAAAAGATTATTTATGTAAAAGGAAACATGACACCATTTTCATTTTAGAATTGAAAATTTCAGAATGTTATACCGGAAATTTGGTTTCCCGTTTGATTTTCTGGGAAATGTGACACATTTTGTGTGTGAATCAGTGACATGGTTATGAGTGTGGTCTACTACAAAAAAATAAGTTGCTCATAATACACAAGCATCAAAAGATAATACACAGATTGGCTTGTGCTTTGAGTTAACTATCATCACTTTAAAATCCATTCCATTTTTTCTCTATAAAATATAACTCGTTAGACATGGCATGTCTAATCACCTTACTTGCCATTTTAATAATTACAGGTTTGACGTTGATCCATGCCGTTGGTATGTTATTCAAATAATATTTTTACTATTTTTAAGTTGGCTTAAGATTGAAATCTTGTCTAGTTTTGAACCGGATGTGTTTATTGATTAATATTTCAGACCCAAAGAAATGCAATGAAATCCCGGACAAGTCAAGGTATGAATGTGCAAGTGGCAAGTGCACATGGAAAGAATTCCGCTGCGACACTATCAAGCATTGTGACGACAACTCTGACGAGTTAAATTGCCCCGACGGTAAGTCAATATTTCTCTCAATGGTCGGTCCTAGTTGGCAGGTTTATTAAACTGACTTAATAATAATAATAATGATAACCTATCAACTTGCTTAATTTTATTTTAATAGTTGAATGCTCTCGAAAGGAATTTCGTTGTGCAAGTGGGCAATGCATTCAAGCCGACCTAAAGTGCAACGGCATCAATGACTGTTCTGATCGCTCAGACGAGCTGGATTGTCCTCATGGTAAGCAATAAGGGCAAATTGTCTTATTATCACTTGAATTTCAAGGTTACTCAAAATAATCTCATTAAAAATAATGTAGCGCTTTGCAGTACCAACGAGTTTCAATGTCCACCTGGTAATTGCGCAATGACAGCGGATTCCTGTAAGTACCGGTGTGGATACTATAATGACGAGTTGGGAGGCTCAGCATGTAAGCGGTACAATTTTTCTTGTCATCTTTCCTAGTTTTGACATCACTTTATCAAGCCAATATTTTATTTCGTTATTTGTATATTTGTTTAAAAAAATACAGATACATGTAGTCCCAGCAAGAATGGGGAATGGACAAGTCCAACACGAACAGACATATGACGACAATAAGGAATACTGCACCCAACCCGAAGTCCAATGTCTTCTAGGCAAGGATTGCAAGGCCAGGGGATACGAATATAAATCACACATTTGCTCCAGCGGTACACTGTTCAAGTCAAAACACATTATAAACACAAATACATAAAAATCGTGTAGTAAATTCCATTTCAAAAATTGTGTATTTTTATTGTACTTTAGTGGCAACTTGCGGTTACAAGTGCGACTCTAAAGGAAACTGCAAGTCCATAAATAACAAATGCCATTTCCTGTACAAATGTAACAAAGACGGAAAACCTCAGATAGTTTCGTCCGTATATTATAATTCCTCTGCATACTCATATTCCCTATCACCAGCGTGGACTTTAAATAATGCTAATCTCAAAGGTAACTAATGATTTAACTATGTCATAAAAATAAGTTAAATATTTTATTCTATTCCTTTACTCATTATACCGTAAAACATGAACACGATTTAGGCTATCCTCCCAAGCTGTTGCATACAAACTTGAAAAAATCGACCGCTAGCAGAATTTATGGGGAAGATATCGAGCTGATTTGTCAAGTAACTGGCTGGCCAGCCCCGACTATAACTTGGAATTGGGTAGTTTCTATTTTTTTTAAATTGCAACAAGTCCAGAAATTATTAAGTAATAATTATAAGTCGAGTGTTTATTTTTAATTTTTTTATTCAGGAAAACAAGGAACAAAATAAATGGCCTTTCAAATTCCACCTTTCCGACGGAAATAGCCGATTGTTAATTCGAGATGTTGGAAGCAAGGTGCAAGGAAAATTCACCTGCAAAGCTAGGAATCACTATGGGGATATACAGGATCATATTTCGGTTAAAACTTCCCAATTTACAACATGGGAGATTGTGGGCATTGCGGGTGGCGTCATTGGCTCGGTCCTGGTTATTGGTGCAATCCTTTTTGTTTTGTACCAAAGGAGGAAAAGGACTGGCTACATTGCATCATAACAAGGAAATTATTTCACCATTTCTTTTCTTTTTTAAATAAAAAATTGCAAAGGTAAATGCACATTCTACTTCTTGGCTACAAAAAAAGTAATTATAGTTACATGAAACAAGCTTAGATTTTTAATTTAAAACAAGTTTTGTCCGCTTTTTGGAGGCTTGTTAACAGAGTTTGTTATCTTTTTCAAAAAAGATATAGATGAGATAAATATATAGATAAGATACTCATCTTTATCTTATCCTTTATCTTCTCCATCGAAGAAAAAGTATCTATATCTTTATCTTATATCTACGGCTTGGGGCACAATTTTCTTGTGGAAAGCATGCACTAATTTTGGCTAATAAAAAACTATTGGATCATAAAATATTTCCCTTTCAAGTGTAAATTTTTTAACAGTACATCATTTGAACACATGAAATGGCTTTGACGTTTCCTCCGGAAGATAAAAAATTTGGTTAAATCAAAGTAATAACTTAACGAAGTGTAGGCTTTAAGCTCAATAATGCCGTTATCGTTAATCAGCCCAATTATTTAAGTGACTTACATTACAAAATAAATATGCATCCACGTACCACGTGTTTTCTATCATCAAACCGCCTAAAATCATTCTCGTTAATTGTGATCAAGTCTGCGTCTGCAAACTGTTCTTGTTAGAATGGAGCTTATTGTTCGTTTCCTTTACACGTTGATATTAGTGGTATCCTTTGCTGGTTGGTTAAAAGAATATATTTTAAACATTAAAAATATAAACACTTGCAATTCCGTTACAATGTCAAATAAACTCTTGTTCTGTTTTCAGTGACAATCCGTACGCAGGCTGCGCCCGGAATAGAACAGTGTATGCGTAGCTTAAAAAAGCAAAGATTTTAAGTGGCCTTTGTTTGCGATTCAACTGGTGGAAACTGGGGTAGTATACAACAAATCTCTATGAAAATGACAACAATAATGGATAATCTTAACAAAATACATCCAGGCACCGAATTTTCTCTAACCCTCTTTGGCAACTGGGCGGCACTTAGATTGCAATTTCATAATATCTCTTTTTTTTCCTTAATGTATCTTACTGCATGTAAGAGAGGGGTGTTATGTTGTGGAACAAGTGTTGACAACAGACAAGAAAAAGGTTTCAGCTGCAGCCTTAAATGCTAAAGGGCGGGGAGGTAACCTTACACTGAGGCCAGGAGGATTTCCGGAAGAAAATTCTATTCAGGCTCTTGCGTTGACTGCAGCAGATTTAAAAATTGGCTGGGTTCGTGGAAATATTGATCACGCCGGAAGGCATGTACAGAAGTTTCTCATCCTGTTTACTGATGAGTTTAGCATGTTTGAGCTTCCAAATCCTGGAAAAAGACAACCCTTTAAAGGAGATGGAACGGACACGTGTACTGATAATCTCCCAGCAACACGAGAGCAGGCTGCAAAAGTGCTCTTAAAACAGGGTGTCTCCATTATTGGAGCTTTCACTAGTACAAAACCTCAAACTTTGCAGAAATATGAGGAATATTTTAGTTCAAATAAGATTCCATTTAAAGGACGCATTTTGAGACGATTTTCAAGCCCAACTTGCTGACTACATTACAGACACCGTAGGTGGCTCTGATGTCGTTTGCAGTGATCCTCCTGGATATAATACTTTGGGTCTTTAGCAAAAAAAATAAAAATAAATAGTTTGGGGACAAGACATCAGTTATACCAATTGCAGCAATAAAAACGACCGTGCCAACATAAATACTTTCGGTAATACTTGTTATATATTTGGTATGTATGTGTTTGGAAAAATCGTAAAACATTCCAAATAAAATTTTATTGCAAAAAATTTGGTTTACTTCAATATTTCAGTTTTTGTCATGATTTAAGTAGGTATTTGGTGCTAACGTTTGTGACGTATGAGTACTTCAGCTGTCGTGGTGTCCGCTTTCCAAATGCATGTTCTATGTTTTCGTATTTATAATACATATATATAATAAGTTTGAGGTATCCCGACATACGCTAAGTCCTTCAGACGTATGCTAAGTCCCATGTTCAACAGGCGAACATATGCTAAGTCAACGTTTCAACTCAGTTTTAAGATGGGTATAGGGTAATTGGTGGCAAACAACTGCTTCGGGGTCTATTCCTGGAGTGAAACTTCTGGGCGGACAACTGGCAAGGCAAGAGACTGTTCGGCACGGAGTTGCCCATGGTGAGAGATTGTCGATGCAAGCGATTGTCCATGGCGAGTGATTGTCGATGCAAGCGATTGTCCATGGCGAGTGATTGTCGATGCAAGCGATTGTCCATAGCGAGTGATTGTCTGTGCAAGTGATGTTCTATGCAAGTAATTGTCCATTTCAAGCAATTTCCATGGCAAGCAGTTGTCCGCCTCGGCAGTTTCACTCCAGGCATAGACCCACAAGCAGTGGATGACGTGTCAAATACTTGGTGTAACTTGAGACATTATTGTTGCTATTCTATTTTGTCCGAATACTAACTGTTCTCCGATTAAACGACTTCCCGATTTATTTTTCTGGCTTTGTTTGCCGACTTCCAGATTTTAAAATACCAACTACCCAATAAAGCTTAGTCTTAAATACACATTTTTTACTTTGGTACTTTTAACACAATATGGTCATCACAAACTGAATGCTACAAATAAAAACTAGAATTTTTTAAATCACATTTTGGTCATCATAATATGCTTTAAAATATCATAATAATACAACTCGTATTTACCAAAATTTCTTGATCGTATGGAACAGCGAATGAAAGCTTTATTTAAGTAAGTCTATTTATCATGTAATTTTTTTTCTCCCTCTAAAGTTTAAGCAACTTACATCATGACATACACAACAGCTTTTACCCGAATGTGGAAATATTATTCCAATTAGTGTGATGATAAAGGTAGAAGGTATACTTAAATCCTGAAAAGAATCAAACTTCACATATGCACTAATACAACTGCTCTAAATCTATTATTAAAAAAACCTTTATATTACATACAAATACAACATACAAAAGTATGGAATACATGTTAGCATGGAAATCATATATGGACACATACAATTTTGAGAAAAAATCCAGCATTGGAAATCTTTTAATAATTCAATTACCGAAATGTATGATGATAGCTGTAGAAATAAAGCTACAGCGGGTTATTCTAGAGTTTAGTTCAATCCTGGACTTGTTTCACTCTATCTCACAATATAATTTTTTTTAATAAAAACAACGCAAACAATCAATGTCTAATTTTAAATCCGGGAAATACCAAGTTACCTATAACGTTTTGCAAGCATATTTACACATTTTGGGTACAGGATAGTTAAGCATGGAACAGATGCTGGAATTGAAAACTATGTAAAGCTATGCATACAGATGTAAAGCTAGATGAAAGAGTATGTTCAGAAAAAGTACAGGTAGTTTTAATACCTGAAAATACTTTGTTGCTTGGCATAGGTTTTTTTTAGCAAATATTGTCATAAATTATGAAGCTCAGGTCACGTTGCATGTTGGCATGCATAACCCAAGGTTTACCCGCACGTGTACTTTTTATTCCGGTTTATATGATAAGAAACAGGGTGCGACTTACATTTAAAAACGAAAATTTGAAATTTTTACATGCAAATATGCTAAAATATGGAAAAATATAAATCTGTAAACGAAAATACAAAACCGAGGAATGCAATCACAGAACGTTTGTTCATATTTTTGGCACTAATAAAATTCACAATTAGAGGCAATTAATTAAAATTGTCTTTAAATGTGTTCAAATAAATCATGTTTGGTTTCACATAAACCAATTAGTTAAATAGTATTACCTAGTTTTAACTCAAAAACTAAATAAAATAAAAATGCTTAACTTATTTTTAACGTTTTATTTCCATTTTGCATTTTACATATGCGAACCTTGATGATAAATATAGAAGCAAAACGCAATAAAATATGTGATGATATTAGTTTATTTTATTATTATAATACATTAGCAGGCTAGCAGGACAGGATGACTTTGTTTTTACTCGTTTTACATTTTACTAAAAAGTACAAACTTTGGTGGCTAGGTTTAAATCACAAAAGAAAATAGACATGGTTATAGAAATGGACTTCATCGATTTAAAAAAAAGTTAACTATTTGAAATGTTAAACGCACGTATAGGATAGATACGAATGGAAAAGGTGCTGGAATTGAAAAGCTTATATGCACAACTTATAACTTTAATTTTATATAAACCTTACGGAAAAATTAAATTATTTAAACATTATATTACACGCAAATACTCTACTGTTTGGCATTAGTTTACTTTAAAAAGTATTGTAATGTTTATTTTGCTCAGCTCAAGTTTAAAGTTAACCTCGTTTTGGGTTGCAAAACAACCATTACCCGAATGTAGAAATGCTTTCTATTTTCCGAGGATACATGTAGCAGGGAGAAGAATTTAAACTGCGCATAAGAGTTCTTGTTCCAGCCCCGGCTGGTTCAGTTCTCTCCTGTGTTGTCGAGCCATTTATAATTTTAGCACCTAACGCAACACACTGAATCTGAAGAAAACAGCTTCAACATGTCGACACCATTAATACTCAAATTATATGAGTTATTCGAAAATATCGACCAATTTGTCCTAGGTCGGTTTTGTTCCCGCAGACTGACATGGTGTCATTCAGCTGGGGAATGGCGGCTGGAAAAAAATCAGCGAAAGTTGTTCCCATTCTATCTTTTGTTTTGTTGGACAAGTTTAAATTTACTTTTCGCCAATGCACTTTCCGTTGTAAGCACATTGTTCATTCCCAACTTGGTCACATTTCAATATAAAGCAGTCTTTGGATTACTGCTAATGTTCATTAATTTCGTAATTATTGAAGACCTATCTCTGTTCTTGTTTGGGAACGAGCTGATTCCCGTTGCAAACTTCTTTATTAAAAAGCAAAGGGAAATTGAGAGGATACATATTTCCCAGAAGGACATTGCAACTACATCCATTATAACAGGTTTGTAAAATATCCAGATATAAACCTAATATTCATTTTGGGCCAGCACACATTACGCCAAATGATTTGTCATTGTTCCCAGAAATCAAGTGCGCAATTAAAAAGCGGAAAAGGGGAACAACCAAGTCACCAGATTGGACGGGATTGTGTTTACTTGTGACTGACTTCTCTTATAATTCAGTTCCTTTCTCCCTTCCACTGTTTTTGTGCTTTAACAAATTGAATCCCTTCGGGATTTGCTTGAAATATTTCGTGCCTCACGTTTCCTTCATCCCCTATTTATGTTTAGAACTCATATTCACTGTCCAATATTTCGTCTTCACCTACTTTTTTCTATCTATAAGTAGAGTATTCGTGCGCTTTGCATTTCCCTTATTAATAATAGTGGATCACATGCTGAATTATATCGAGCAAACACAAAAAACCATGTCGCCTTACCGAGCCATGCTCTACATTGAAATACAAATATGCTTTAAAGTTATTTATCGATTTACAGTTATATTTATTGGAACATTTCTAACAATAACCTATTTTGCTCTAATAATTGGGGCAAACGCAACTATACTTGGATTACAATTTGTTTCAGTTGATATTTACGTGATTGTTCCTTTTTTCACTGTTTTCTTGTTTGGATTTCTGCTACTAGTATTCAAATTTGGATGCAGTTTTTATGAAATATCCGGTAATATTTTGTCAAATTGGACACGCACGCTAGTGAAAGCTAAGCAACGACCGGAATATCGCCAACATCCGAGATTGGTGTTCCGGGTGCGAAGATCATTTCGTAACGTAGCATTGCCTGCAGGGAACGTGGGAATTATGGATGACGAAATTTCAATGAATTACATGGATTCTTTGCAGGATAAGATCATCAGTTTATTAATTACGTTAAACGAATACCTACACATATAAAATAAATAGTTGGAACATTAAGAGTGGAAACCATAAACTTAATTTAATTGCACTTGGCGGTAATATTTACTGCTCTTCTTCATTTAGTTTAGGAAAAGGCTACAATACATAAAAGGCAACATGTATAAGTGTGTTACCGAAACACATAAAATATTGTGAATAATATATTAAATATTTATAACAACACAACCTATTTTAAGTAATACATATAGGATAAAATATAACATGAACAACATATACCTAATAAATAGTGAATATATAATATGGAAATGCTATAGTATAAAAATAATAACTATATGTGATAAGTAAATGTTAATAAAGTAATTCTTATTTCTGCTCATACATAATTTTTTGATGCATGTATTTATATGTGCGTTTATGCTCATTTAAATAAACCAACTTATTCATAATTGATGATGACCAACATGGAGTTAATCCAAAGACACACAATATTGGTATCATTCGAAAGCTGGTAACGAGTAAAATACGATTATGACAACCAGAATCCGAAATGCTCAAGAGGTTCGACTTGTTTTTTTTTAAATAAAAAACAATGCGAACATCCAATGTCAATATTGTTTAAATCCATGGAACAAATTTACCAACTTACTATATAATAGGCTGAATCGATCAATTTTATCTGTCCTAGTTAAGCATAGTATAGATGTACATTTTGCAGTTTAAACATTCTACACGAAATACATCCGATTTATTTGAAAATATCCTATTGGTATTATTATTATTTTCTCTTCCACGTTTTACTTCATAATTTACGAATTCCAAAAACTTATTTCATGCAGCTTGAAATATTTTATGTAAATACGCGAACGAATGCACTTATAGTCGACATATACGTCATTTACTAACAACAATTCGAGACGTTACATGCGCAACAAACAAAGCTCGCCGAGACAACATATAATTGATAAAATAAGCAATAGGGCATAAATTTTCCACGCCACCGTGATGTCATCCTGATGTACAGTGAAGGAGCGTGTTTCGTTCTGACCATCATCCAAAGTACACTCCTCTTTGAAATGCTTAAAGCAGCCCTTACGTGACCATAAAGCGGCAGCATTCCTTACTACCTCTCTTTTCGACTTGCTTATATTCTGATCTCTGAAATATTTCTTGAGATAGGACTTAATCCCTAAATTCTGCCAAGCCTCGTTTAAATGCTCGTAAATGCCGGACTCTGTTAGTGATGCTATTCCTAATTCCATAATGGAATGATAAAAGAATGAATCGTAATTTGAAGCCCAAAGATAAGGATCGATATACGTGATTCCATCATTAGGCTCATACCGATGGTATCCATCCAGTTGATAGGCAAGTAGCTTGGATACAAAAGTAGATATGTGCTTCAAAGAATTCCCGGGTAATAAGTACACAAATATCAAGTTATTAGTTTCAAAGAAAGTAAAATTGTCGGACCATTTGGGGTTTCCCGCGCAACCGTAACAATTATCAGCGGGCTTCTCCCATTTCTCCTTGTTCTTGCACACAGGCTTCTTGCCTTCCTTTGATACAAATGCCTGCACAAGACTATCCCTTTCTCGAGGCCTGCATAGATGCTTCAGAAACTGATTTGCTTGCACGTTTATATTACTCAGTGGACGATACCTTGTGCCGTAATAACGATTTTCAAAAATCCAGCCAACGTCATATGTTGAAATAATTGTTGAATTTGTGAGCATGATGTTGTCATCGAAAGTTGTATATTCCACATGAGGTCCAAGATCTTTCGTCATGTTGGTGTACATGAATTAGGTGTACCAGTTTCGTAAAACGAATC
>JAHZNC010006085.1:0-18642 GCA_027744095.1 Zhuqinia jingwanae
GGACTAACGGATTCGGGAATAAAAAATTGCGGCACCAAAAAGTTTAAATCGGGTCAATTATTGGGACCGGACCTAACTCTTTAATGCGCATATTAGCCATTATATTTTAGTTTTGCGATGCGTTTTGATGCAAAATGTATGCTTATCTTGAAGTGATGTGATTCATTCATACATACAAGTAGAGGATCACGGACAGACAGGCAGGATAAAATTAATCGGAGAATCATATCTTACGCATGCGTTCCTTAATAAAATAATAAAACACATGCACTATAAGCCGACAGTTTCGAATAAATATGTTTTTGCGGCTTACATTAATTGTGCGAGTGCGCACTGCTTTATTTTGAAGGACACTTTTTACTTTCAGCAGCATTTACATTTACTCTTGTTGGCGAAACATGAAATGAACTGTAATACTAATCTAAACAGCACAGTTGATATGCGGTGGTAAGAGGGTGGTTGCGCAATATTATTATATAATTCATGTACAGTCCATACGCGATTACGATTTCAACAACGTTCGTAATTTGCAGTAACCCTCTCACACATAAAATCTTAATTTTTAACAATTACACCCCATTCTAATTCCGGTATCCAATGCAGTGGTGATACCCAGGAGTCCAGGAATGCATGAATATGGTTTAGAGTACATCTGCTTTCAAAAAAATCAACATAATATTTGGCTATAGACTTAAGTAGGTAACTCTCTTGTTATATTATTACTTCATGGCCACCGTGCCCTTATCATCATCATGATCATAGTATTCAACAATTCATCATCACCTCCGTATATAGAACCGCACTGATGACAACAATGGACTCAGATATGTATAAAAAATGTAGACAACTTCATACACAGCACGTTATTTAAAGTACTCCCATGTACTTGAAGAGGTCTAAAAAAAACAATATCCAATTTATTGCATGCGATATGCGAACTTGAATGAGGAGCGTCGCACGTGAGTTCGCATACTCAAATGCAATCGACCATTTGTCAAAATGTGTAAACTTAGGCCATTTACTGTTTGTTGGGCACTATACATGATTATTATATAAAACAAGTAACCATATATGTATGTACTGTTGATCGCATAATATATTATTATTATATAGTACATCCATTAATTTTTAAATTTCAATGCCCAGTACGTAGCCAAATTTCACACGTCTCTTTTCAATTGATTCATGACGCACCGCGGTATATATTTGCAATATGGTAGGTTGTTTACCAAAGTGTCCTAGAACATGTTTTAATGTGTTGCATGGGGATAAAGGTTCCCAGAACGAAATGACTTGGCTTGAACGAGAGTGGAATTATAAAATTCGGATTTGCTGTCATAAAATTCAATGATTCGTATTGACTATTGACATTTAACAGAAAATTCCAACATACATAACAAAGTCGCTATGCTCTCGCTCTGTCAGTAAGTCTATGCACAACACAGGACAAGCAAAGAGCAAGTGATTTTACAAATTGACGGAACTCTTAACGACGATAATGTTTAAAAAATAATTGGCTTTCTACTAGAATATTTTTTCTATTTAATAGTGAATGTGCTGAATTATTGAGTTATTAGCCCTATTTGTAGCCAGAAAATTTGTCGGCATTTTCAATGCACTTCGTCACCACCACCGTAAGTAATAAAAATATGCTATCATCATCAACCGAAGATGAAATTTACTGTGTATGGTTGTGGCTGATGATTGTGTTCTTTCTTTGGCAGTAGTAGTAAATGCGGCGCAGTTTGGTTTTTAAAGTAATTATGTCCTGTTGAATGGACGGCGCATATCGCTAGCGTATCCATAAACCTTGTCATCAAAATCTGGGCTATTGCCACACAGACACACTGGCAAAATTTTGTTACGTAACTTTTTGCAATAATAATGGCAATAATAATGAGTGGGGTAGGCGAATGGTTGATAAGAACGGTGATTTAAAACCCTAAGCAACAATTCAGGAGGACTCTGCACTGTACACAACAGCCAAAGTAAAGCACTAAAAAATCTTTTTAAAAATTGCATAAACAGTCTAATTGCACGTGAGTGAAGAGGGATTATATTATGTAGTACATGTGTACTTCTCCTCGTCGTCGTGAAGTCTTATGAATGTGATGTGTATTGGGCAGGTGTATGGCGGATGTTAAAACATAGATAACACGAAAATGTATATTTGTCTTAGTCGCAGAGTACACAACAGTACACATCAGCATCAAAGGATGATGATTTGATGTGATGTTTTATTGTTACTCCACGTTTGACGTTATAGTTTTAACAGTCTCTGACAATGAAGTCTTCATAAACATAATTTCATTATAAAAAAAATGTTAAAGCTCATGCACACTTATACTACGTTATATATTTTTCCACGAAGATTAATAATTTCAAACTGACATAAAGATGTACAGGATTTTTGTAAGACTACAAAAATTATTGTGGACTCGACCTACTTTTTCCACGTTTTTAAGATTTTTCTTTCCTATTTCCGTATCTGATATATAAACCAAACCAAACAAGAAAAGAATTTTTAAAGTCATCTCATTTAACTTCAAATAACTTTGTCATCGCTGCAATTTAATAAGAAGAGAAAAGGAATTTTTTTGTTTGTCTGATAAATGTAAATGATATCATTTCTTTAAAAAATGTGATTCATTCGCATTTATTTGTGTGTCAAAAGCATAAGCAATCATACTTGCATGTGAGTGACACGCATAATATAACAATAATAACAAAACACAAACACACACCAGCATGATTGGGGCTGAAAAGAAAAGAATAAAAATCCCAAAAAATGATAAAGCCAATTTGAGCTGATATCTTTTTTTCTCACTTTCTCAATCAAAAGCGGTGGTGACCTTGTGGATAAAGTTGACAGAAGAGAATGAAAAGTTGTTCATTTCTGCCACTCTTTCACATCTTTTTATTTGACAACCAATTTACTATTGAAGCTTATATTTATGCATGTGGAAAGTTTTGCATTACTATTACACGCATATTATTTAAAATCATGTGCATACATAAATGTAAGTGTATAGAGTATATCTATTGAATTGTGTTTTTGATACAATAAAATGGTTTCAATATTTATGCATGCGGAAAGTTTTGCATTACTATTACACGCATATTATTTAAAATCATGTGCATACATAAATGTAAGTGTATAGAGTATATCTATTGAATTGTGTTTTTGATACAATAAAATGGTTTCACAAAATGGACGTTGTTGTGTGTGTTTGCCCGTGGTCCCAAATAAGCTGGAGAGCTTTGTTCTATAATGATTTTTAAACGTGTGTCAAGTGGTGTGCCTAATCCTATCAAACTGTAATGGTTATAAAAAAGTTCAAATAACTTGACCTTTAAATTGCGTATACAATACAATAATATTACCATGCACTTTTTCTGCGAAATTCTTTTTCTTCCTTACAATTCTCAAATTTGACATTTTCCTGCATTTGTGAATATGATGCATCTTCAGTAATATCTGCATGAGGTACAATAATATCACACATATTATCTTTGCTGTCATCTTGCGGATATCAGGTATCAGGTTTATAAAATGATGCGTAGTAAAAAAGTGTATGTATTTACCAAGGATCCATTGGTATATTGGTGGGTCATTTTATTGTATAGCCACATTAAAAACAACGCGTAATATAACCAATTCAAATAATTTCTATTCATAAACAAAGTAATAATGAATTATCATTGGTTATATGTACAGAACGAGGAGGTATTGATGAGTCAAGAAAAAAATTTGAGGCTAGGGCTGAATTTTTAATAAATTATTGATTAAATCATGTACATATACATTCATGATTGTGATTAAATTGTGAGGATGAGCATGTAGTTACCAAGCGGTGATGGTACCTCTTTAGTCTGTGACATTGTGATTCTTGAGAAGAGAACAATAAGCGCTTGTTCATTTGATTGAGCTTGAGTTCAAGGTAGCTAAAAATGTGGCGTGGCAAATCCACCTTCATGTCATGAATTTAAAACTCAGTGCGCATAAAATACAAACAAAATAATATACTTACCTAATAGGAAGATTTTGTTTTTCTTTCTCTTTTCCTTGTACAGTTTCTAGAGCTCTTATCGCAATATCAAAATCATATATGCACGCTTTTTAGAGTCATACAAACAGAGCTTTTACCAATGCAATGATACTGTATATATCTGAAACTGAACCCTTGAAAAGATTCCGTTTCCCACGCTTTCACGAAAACGTATGCAATTTGCACATTTGTACATACCTGCGGAGGCGCATATCGTTTTTTAGAAAGGAAATTGATCTGTGCACAAAAATAAAGAATTCAATTTATATAACAGATATTCATTTCTGATGCTCCAAAAACATTGAATAGAAAAATGACAGGACATTTAAATATGTAGACATGTAACTATTGTGTGCATCCTTGTTGGACTGCCCTGTCAAGAAGACGACAAAATTATGGCTAGGCATGAATTATAAACGTCTTCCTTTAGAAATTCTCACAAAAGCTTGTCCAGTCAATGTTTTTCTTAATTTTAATAAACTATAAGTGGAGCCTACAAAAGAAGAGGCTCCCTGAAAAAAATTATGTTACTCCGATTTTATTGATTTCGCAAAAATTTCGTGCGACAGCACATGGTCAAGAAGGTGCTTAGCAGTTTGCACTCGCAGCTTTTACTTTCAAATGTCCTCGTTCGAACTCCCAGTACCTTCCATCTTTTGGGGGAAGATTCGATGATATTTAAGTATATTTGGTTTTACAGCAAGCATGCAATGGGTTTATTTGTTCAATTTTTGTGTAAACAGATATGAATTTACTTGCAAAGAAAAGGGAGATTCAAAAGATTTTAAGGGGAACATGAAACAAAATGGCATTGCATCATAATAATCAAAGAGGAAATAAATACTCATGTCAGTTTTTACATGGATTATGTCTTACGTATTCATGTAAAGTTTACACCATGTAGTCTTTCGTTAACTGTATCGATGCAGTGTATGTACTTTTAGACGTTATTATATTTGTATAGGCAACTTTCCTTGCTTTTGACGTTTCAACATCCCTCAACAAGATCTTGAAAGAGGATGATTTATAACTGAAAATCTGTCATAAATTCTACTCAATTATCTGCATGCAACCAACAACATAAGCTAGTCTACTTTTTTAGTATGTATGTATATATCATTGTTTGGCAGCCAACTCTTGGCATTTTAGGATTATTTCTTCAAAATAAAAAATGTGAGTGTGTGAAGCTCAGGTCGTTTATGGTTTCGCAGGCTCGGTGGTTATAATAAATCGAGGTCATCCATGTGCCTTGTCCGCGTTTCATGAATATATCGAAGCAGAGAACGTCAACCTGGCAAGAACAAATTATTAATGCGTAGGTATTTGGTATGAAAAAAGTTAATTATTTTTATAAAGATTTCGGGGGATTACGAGTGTAAAGAAGAAAATCCCAAAGTGCCACACACGTATAAAAGGCGACCTTTTACCTACCACCATGTTAATAAAAATGCGACTTCTCAGATTTTTGTTTTTCTCATAACGCATCAAGTCATAGACCTTGTGCGGTACGTTACACGACCGCAAAAACATCACAGAAGGCGGCTGGAATCGATCATGGGACTGTTTGAGTTGTAGCACTAGCCTAAACCACTGCCCTACAATTCCGAATTACTTTTACGTGACTTGTTTACCACATGTAAACACGAGTTTGTACCACCCGCTTTGAATATTTTGTGACTGAATTATTATTAAATATGGTCATTATATTCCAATTTTAAGTATAAAATCATGTTCAAGTTCAGCTTTTGTTCTCATCACCTTTACATCACATGAATTTAAAATATGTATACTGGAATGGATACGAAAATGGACTTGACGTCTCATAATTCAATACATCAAATTTTTGGTGTTACATTTTCAATTTGTAACGATATGATATGGCGTAATCTTTAGTCCAGCGATACAATGTATAACGTTGCGTTGCACCACCACGTTACTTTACACTTTGCATAAATGTATTTTGTCCATTTAAAAATGTGTGCGAAATGATACTTTTCAAAATTTAACTTTAAAAAATTCGCTTTGCAAGGTACTTTGAACTTTGGCTGTGCTAAACCTGTGATGAAAATTGGCTACAGTAAAAAAAACTTAAAAACGAATCTGTATGTACCTACATACATACCTTATGAATACATAGTACAAATATATGTTGCATAAGTTGTATGTAGAATTGGAAGTCATACAAAATGGTAGGTTTCTTTCTGTTTTGGATTGATTTCAAATGCGACTAATGACTCATCGTCCTTACTCCTTTACAACAGTCATTATTATTTATTTCAATTCAGGATCAATTTCGTGTGTGTCGGAAGTGGAAATCAAACTATTACTCTGGATGCGAACTGACCGATCCAACATAATTTGATCATGCCAAGAAATCTTACACATTCATTCAGTTTACGTCTTGGTTTTGGCAAGGTTGTTGGCTGACGTTTCTCTTAACATCTTCCTTTACATGCTTCCATTTACGAGGTGGAAAATTTGTTTTGTTTGGTACATATCAACTCATCTCGTTATAACAAAAGTAAAATTAAAACCGTTATATATGCTTCGTTTTATATGTCACCATTAAATTAGATGCAAGCAAACAAATCAAAACTAATCATGGATTCTGTAGTCGCTAGTTATAAAAATGTCAAAGGCTTCCTTATTAACTTGGATTTGATTTGGCACATTGATTAATGAAAATGCATATTCAAGTTGACAAAGATACTTTAAAAAATACACACACATAATATGCAAGTCAGGATTGGAAGTAATTATTCAATTGTCAAATCCTTACAAAATAATAAAGTGAATTGCTGATCACGATTTTAAGAGATTTATATTTTTTAACACTAAGATAAAAGATACGGAAGTAAAGCTAATTTAATAAGCACCTTGTACAAAAAAGGACTAATTTTTACATAGTTTATGCTAAAAAAAAGTAAGCGCTTCTTCTAAATAACATATATACAGTATATGTACTACTACAACTTCTACTGCAAAATTGCATGGCTTCCAGAATGAGACTGATACTAAACAAATCTTTGCTTTAAATCTTGCAGTTGAAGATGTGTAACGAACTATTGGGCTGTAAAGTTTGCGTTCAAAATGAAACTGAAGTGAAATAGAAGCTTTGAGAACAAAGATGATTATGAAATGATATTCATCAGAAAAGAGAGTCACGCACCCCATGTCTCCTCTTGGCTTCATTATATATCCGTGATTATCGTGTCATTGCAGCGCAATGTTCAAAAACTGACAAAAATAAGATAATATGATTTCCTGACACCAGATATATCACGAAATGACTTTACAAACAAGCCGAAAAAATAATATATTATGTAAGTGGTGGTAATCATATAAAACAATATTACGTGTGTAATACAACAGCTTAATCATGTCTGCCTATCTAGTATAATCCTCTTTCGTATTCAATACTGAAGGCATTACATATTTACGTACTTAAAATGTATACCTATACCCATGGATTATATCACATTCACTGACCACATCTGTGACCAATCGAATCATTGAATTGCTGAAATCTTAAATGTAGTATTGCCTAAAAATGTCATTTTAGTTAACTATTATTATTTGATGAAAATTGCAAGCCTTCATTACGGTAAAAGTTACTCTGGAGTTATGTCGACAGAAATCATACTGTCATGGCTCCACTTCTAAAGCTGCCGTTGCATAAAACTTGTGCAATATTCCCATTATATGAAGTAAGGAAAGTACTTAAAATGTATACCTATACCCATGGATTATATCACATTCACTGACCACATCTGTGACCAATCGAATCATTGAATTGGTGAAATCTTAAATGTAGTATTGCCTACAAACGTCATTTTAGTTACCTATTATTATTTGATGAAAATTGCAAGCCTACATTACAGTAAAAGTTACTCTGGAGTTATGTCGACAGTAATCATACTGTCATGGCTCCACTTCTAAAGCTGCCGTTGCATAAAACTTGTGCAATATTCCCATTATATGAAGTAAGGAAAGCTAAACCCGCTCTCTTATCGTCGGTGCGCTGATGCATGATGGTGACATCATCACCCGCAATATTGTATAATGCTTTTATTTTGAAAAGTGTAAAATAATAACAGGAAACTAACCATGTACCTTATGAAGTACAATATGATATAAAATACAGGATACGAAACTAAATACAATACGATGTATGCGTTCGTATACACCATAATTATAAGTTCATTATTTTTAGCTATTCGATTATAAATATCGAAACTGGTGATATCATCATAACTTTTAACGCATGATCATCAATGAATTCCATAATTATAATAAAGGATATTGTGCATGTTATGGCATATTGTAGTAATGGAGAAATGTAAAACGAGGAACGTGGAAAGGAAACTTTTCGATTTTTTGTTAATATGTATGTATTTTTGCAGTCGAAAACATCAACATCATTTTCCCAACCCAATTTTACTTCCCATAAAAGCTCATCAAGGAATTACTTTAATTTACACATACAGCCTGTAGTAGTACGCACAGTGCTCGTGTGTGTGCGTGTGTACTTTTAGAGGACCTGTTGACATACCCACATTTAACAGCATTTTGTTTATACTCTTTCATATTTTTTCAGTAATTTTATTGATACTGCGCGACTGCGTATCTAAAAATACAGAGGCTTGTAAACAACAACTACCATTTACCTACTCACCTAAAATTATGGCATTAATTTACAAGCTCATGAATTTTATCGCTCACAAAAGGGGTTGCCCCTTTGTCTATCCGTAAGTCAGGTACAAAATGTGTTTTTCTTTGCTTTTTTTGTCAAAAATATGTGTAATTAGAGATCCCAAAAAATGCAATAATCAAGTGGCATCAAAAACATAAGCCGCAACTTTTTTCTTGTTGACTTTTTTTGATGTACATACCTACATACAACAGCAAGCATGCATATGCACTCCCCATTTCTTCCGTCGTTCCCTCTCTTTAAATTAATTCATTTTAAAGTTTGCTGTCATGTGTCGTATTACTTACCTTTTTTACCTAAAAAATAAACTCAAGGTACATAAAAATATGTTTTTTATCACCTGAGGCAACGAATTTCAAAAAGCTATATAATGTATTAAATTATTAAACAACCGAGAGTACATTGCCGACAACGTAATGGTAATAATAATCATGAATGATATGATTATTATTATTGTTATGATGAAATGCTCCTGCTTCCAAATAAAATTGTACTCTGCGCGCCCACATACTTAATCTTTCTAATTTATATGATAATAACATCTTAATTTTATTTTTACGGATTTCGTTCCCTTTTTCATATTTTTTTGAACACGGATATTAAAAGTTTCAAATTTAAAGTCATAATGGGTAAATATACAAACTACATACATATGTGCATGGCTGCTTATATAAAATTGTTTCATATATAATTTGATTAGTCAATTGGTATAGAGAAAAGATGTACTGGCACGCGGAAAAGGAATCTTTATTTAGAAAATAGGATGCATAATGTGTACATTGAGGCGATAGCGATTGCAATTTATCTCAGGAATATTTTTGGTTTGAATTTAAAGTATTTGTGCTATTAGTTTATTGCCAATCAGCTAGATCGCTTTAAACTATAAACTATGTAAGTATGTGCATACGTTGTCCTAACTGGTCGATCTTAATCTCTGGCAAACGGGCAAGAATAAAAAAGAACTTACGTAGCTCAACATTTTTCTGTTTTTTTCTATACTTCTCTGCATTCACTTGCCAGTACAACAATATGCAGCAGTATATTTTTAGTGCAAGCTTCCTTTCGGTTGTGTAGTGAGTACATAATATGATACATAATGTCAAATATATCATTTAAACTTAAAGTTATCTTTTAGTAGACTGTCCTTTATACTTTTATGTTATTATGAATGACTCTTCCTGCTTCTTCTACTGGCTATACGGGAATAAGACTTCTTCTTGTGAGACAGACACTTCACCTGTCTCTCGGTCGCTCATCCTTATCAATTATCATCAACAAAATGTCACAAGATTCTTATCAGATACTTGAACAAGACTTGCATACAAATATAACCCAGATTGTGACATACATGAATACAAATCGTCGTGTTTTATTGACAACAATCAGTTTATTGACAGATGATATAATTTCAAAACTAAGGAGAAAATAGTGTTGCTCTGAACAAGGCAAGAGTGGAATATAAATAGGTAATTGTCTGAATTACCGCACCTGATAGGTATTGTCTATTAAAAAATTATATGTTAATTTTAATTTTAAGCTTCTCTCTTTTTCATTAAAAAAAAGTCATCTCGGTTCAATAAATATTACGTAGGTGGTAATTTTATTTACCTGTTGGAGGAAACGGATATATCGAAGTTCTAAGTACCTATTTAAATTTAAGTCGCAATCTAAAAATGGTAATTAACTGTGTGTTCACATATTATGCATATATTATAATTATTAATCATACTACAAGTTGGCTAGCTAATTTGTTGCCCGTATCATGTTCATGTAACGAACGTCTCGTCTACTGACTGTAAATTGGTATGATGCACGTTCACAATCTAACTCGAGTGCATCAAAATCATGTCTTGCTAAAAGGGTTACAATGTACGAGAGGAAAGGAAATAAAATGCACGTTTTTGTTTTAACGACAATGAATCCTAATTGGTATGTGTGAAAAAGCATTAATTTTCCATGCACATTATTGCATGTCTCCCTTGTCTCATTTAGCATATAACTGACGAGGATTATCGATCTAATTAACTTTAGAATATTGTTTTGATTATCTGTAATACTTATCTCTATAATGTTTCATAACTGCGAATTGTTAATAAGTTACCAGTCATTTGAATATTGTATCGTTTTTTAATCGAAATAGCATTTAAGATCAACGCAACCTCAAAGTAACAACTCATTTCATGTAATTTAACGGAAATATATCAGTAATGTATTCATGCATATGTCAATCATTTTACAATATTGTGTGTAATATAATAGTATGATACAACATAATTAGGTGTGATGTCAGAGATGCTTATCATAAAACAATGTGTGAAGAATCATATTTTCTGCCATTCTGTTAAAACCTACACAATTATATGCTCATTTGAATTAGTTTACAGGCATGTTCAATGTTCCAAACAGGGAAGTGGATTTTAGTTTTACCTGTTTAACGTATTTTTTATTTAGAAATTCTGTTTCCTATGACAATTTGGGTCTTCTTCATTCTCATTTATCATATTCCCAACACAGTATCTACGAATGTAGGCATTTCTAATATGCATAAATTATTTTGTGAGTGTCGTGTTACTCATTCTATGAAATTAGTTTCCAAAAAGTTTAGAGCAAACTAACATACATACTATACTGAGGCTGACGCTATGAGTTTACAAGTAAACTATTAGCTAGCAAAATTTAATAGTAAGCTTCCCTACTTTCGCCCTAAACATAACCCATGAGTTTTGTTACACATCCGCATTGCTTAAAGAAATACAGAAATTATTTTTTATTTCACGTTTTCAAATATTCTAATGCTCTTGTTTTGAGCTTATCCAATCAAAAAGTTATGATGATTACCATAATAATAATATCAACAAACTCAATTATTCTATGACTCCAGATAAGTTTATGTATCACCTACCTATAAACATGGTAACATGCCCAACAGTTTTTTATGAGAAATACATCAATATTAACAGTGTTAGTGTTGGATGACGACAAGAATAAGCATTAAGTTTAGAAATTTCCTTTTAATCCTTATTCCGGTTTCTCCCCCCAAAGGTATAAGATGGTAAGTGAAAGAGTCGTCGTGATGACCTTAAGCGATTATTTAATGACAAGCAAAGGGTGGCGCTCTGAAATACAAGTGTCATTTTTCACAAACAAATCAACAAATTTGCCGGAAATCATAAAAAATATATATTATTATCGATCAGCTCAGCACTGCATTTTTTTCACGATATACCAAGTATTGTACAGATAACAAAAATTGAAATTAATGCTCATATATATATAATAGGTATATCGATTGCACTTGCACTCTCAGGTGTGTGCGTTGTACACAGGCTATTATTTATGTTATGTGCTGTTAAGTCATATTAGCATCTATCGTCACACCTGCCATCACATGAAGAAGTGTGGCTTTACTTCTAATATATCTATCGCCTATAAGCAGTGTTATGAATGAACATTTAAGCGGGAAAAAACTACAGGCTACCAACTAATGGTGTACAATAGCTCGGTGTTGTCTTTAATCTTGACATGAGAAGGGCTTCACCGACTGATTTATTGAAGTCCGTAATAATCCTCTCTCTCTCTCTCTCTTACCAATTCTACATTTCTACATCCAACAACGTTAAATTATAATATACCTACTACCTACACGCATATATGTACATACATTGTAATAATAACATATACGCTTTTACTTTTTCCACTCGTAAACGCAAAATAGATGGTTAGTTATTACCACTTTTGCTGATTGCTGATCGTATCAGCAGTATATTATAGAGTATATATCACTGGTAAAATGCAAATTATATGGTCTTGTGTAGAACGAGCGCTGCTGCTGCGGCTACTCTTTGTTGGATGATTTTGTGGTAATTAATTACTGTTTCTACTAATTAGCTCATCCTGCCTGTAATGCGGTATATAAAATCTATACATTTGAGAATAATGATCGTTAAATGCCAAGCAAGTGCGATTTCATTTGTCATGTGTCACTCTTTCTTCCTGGTGACACCTTTCGCAAATTATACGATCGATTACCTTTCGACAACGACACTCATGTAAAGTGCATATTATCGCCTATGAAAACTATGTATGTATAATGTAAGTACTTCATGTTTGCGTACTATAATATAATATTATGTGTGTATATTTTAGAGCTTGAAAATTTTAGAATGCAAACTGTCAACACGAAAATGATGGTGGTAACCAATCTCTAGTTTACTCGTTTTATCAACTATCCTTTGAACAGCAGCTTGTTTTATGCATTAAATTAATAAACTTTATAATTAAAAAAAATTCCATTCCTCAAGTGTCATACCGGAAATAATAGTATATTGCTTCATCGCAATTTAAATTTTTTTTTTAGCAAAATATTTATTTAGCAAATGTAATAACATGATAATGAAGTGAAAGAATGTTTTATTTTAATTATCCTTATCCTAAATGTAAATGTAATTTCTTTGTGATAATCTTTATTGCTTGGATTTGGTTATTATAATGGACCATAATGATTCACAACTACTAACCAAGAGAAATGAAAAGATGAGCTCAAGTTTTAAAAAACTTCATATTGCATAGGTATACGCAGCGCAGATTAGCCAGGTTTAAAATGTTTGATGCATTCTTTGCACAAGTCGTTAAATAACCGAATAAAGCGGAAGTTTGCTGGCAGAGAGTGGTTCACCCCGGAATTCGGATTCTTGTGATAATTTATCGTATGTGAGTAATCAGATTACGTGCATTCGTGGCAGGAGGTAATTCGATCTTTACTCCGGTAGTCTAGTCCTCTGGGCTTGGTTCAACATCATTAGGACATCAATACAAGACACTCTTTTCAACAAAAGTGTAAGTAAGCTTGTGGAAATACCGAGATAACTATCAGTGTAATATGTATAGATTATTATAGATTGTACATACATCCCTCACATGCAATATGTATAAGTTGCTATTTTTATACATACTTCTATTTTTTTGTGCGTGTAAATGCGTATGCATGAGTAAGTACACAAGTCAAACAAGACGACAACGATGAGTAATATCCGCATTCCTGGTTAAAATGGACTATTTTAAAAGACACGGCTCTTTATCCTCTTTCATTCATGTGAATTTATTTTAATTGTTTGTAAGATCGTGCGACATACCAAAAATACACTACAGAAATGCTATAAAACAGACATTAAAATATTTGCCAATAAAATGGTGAATTCCAAAGTAATAAATTGCGAAAATGTTAAAGCTCATGTTATGTAGTGATAGGTACTTACCTATGTCTGTGTGTTGTAAGTGATAAGCCAGGGAAGTCTTTCTATCTATTATTTTAAAAAAAGAATGCGACACTTCCCTGGTCATTAGTTGGTCCATAATGAGGGAAAATATGCTAGCGTTAAAGACGTTCATTCAGTCAACCATGGTACGGATATACGCTATAATATTACAATGCAACTACACAAAAAGCAATTGTGGCATTGTGGGTGGCACCAAAGCTTGACTTTTATTATTCTCTTCTCTGCTGGAACATGATTTGCTACTTATAGGTATTCAATACAATAGGTTTGTGTAATAAAAAAAAGTTTCCGATTTAATGGCCTCGTTAGCCTTACATTCCTTTGCGCTTTTTGATAATATGCTGCTCAGTTCGTTGTCGTTTTCACATTTATTATTATCGCTTTCGTTCTCAGTCTTAATCATTGTTCATCTTATCTAAGTCACCTTTTCTTAAAAACATCACAACAGTTCAGATTGCCCCTACTTATCTGCCATGTATATGTAAATGCTTTTTATCACAATAAGTGTTTAAAAAGACATGGGCGATGACAAGAAAACATGCATATATGTAAGCTTTGTGTATAGGTGTCGAAATTTCATTAAAAAACAAAACCGCCGCTGCTGTGACATTTACGATAAAAAGAGACTTATCTAAATAAAAAAATGATTTACAGCTCTTTACCATCAGGAAAAATGAAACAGCTTAGAAAATAGTTGGAAAAATTATTGCCCAATATATTCAACACTGTAGGTTTTGTTTGAGTTAATTACATGCGTAGGTGGGATTTAAATACGCAAACTTATCATTATGATCAATTTAATTTTGTTCAGAAATATGAGTGATGATGGTAGTTGGATTTGAAGAGAGACGTTTATTACAAAAAGTAAGCTATAACCTGATTTGTGTGATTTTTATCTGACAAGTTATCACCAGTGCAGTATGTGCACGTACCCTCGTATGTACATTTGTTTCCGCTTTTTGTTTAAGAAAATATTTCAAAACAATCGATGAGGTATGTAGATTATGGGGAAGTGACAGTTTCTCATTTTTGTCCACTGTACCTTCCTTGTCAACCTTAGTTTATGGTAATTCAAAGATTGGTATATGTAGGTATGTATGTACCTATATCATTTGCGTATTACAAATGTACATGGGCATACTATGTATGACATAGTTACAAGTATAATATATATTATGTATGCAACATAGGAAGTATATACGCCTTTATCATATATCATTTATATATACGTCAAAAAACAGCCTTTATCAAATCAAATCATGTCCTCAAATATCGTAGAAAATGAACAAACTTAATAATTTTCTATTCTTATATTCTTTCAATATTAATAGTTCATTAATTGGTAAAAAACGAATTAGTTTATTGTATTTTGGGTTGGAACTGGTTATGCGTCATTTTCAAAGTAGGCAGTTTTTTAAAAGCTTTTTCTATTATTTATTTCTTCAAACCTATTTCAGATAACTTTTTTTGTTTACTAATCACGAATCATAATCATAAACAAATGAAATGAATTAGGTATATAACCTGCGAACATCAACGACGTCAAAAATTTATTCATTTTGGATTAGATTCCTGTGCAAACAAATTAAATTTAAATTTACCCTACTCAAAAGAAAGTGTAGAACGTACAACGTAGACCAACGTAAAAGAATGTTGCATGTCTCCCCGACCAACCCTCTTATTTATACAATAATTAGTCAAAATTATTTAAAAAAATATACATAACGCTAAACCTTATTAACCTCTAAAAAACGGCTAAGCCCATGAAAATCAGAGAGGAAGAGATGGAGGAGTGGTGAAGGTAGAAGACGGGAAGTGCTGTTTCTTTCAGTGTCAGTGCGAGTAATGATAATATGCGCGTTATGCAGGAGAAATGTTTAATGCAAACATTGCTATGTAGTTGTATGTCATTTTAATTTCTTATAATTTAATGCATCTAAAAAGTAAAAATTCACAGAATTGAGATTCATATATCGATTACATATATTAAAAGGTTCTCGTTTGTTTTCACTGAAATTATTGGTCTTTTTCTAAAAAGAAAAATTAGTAAAGTAAATAATGGTCATTATAATTTTTGGGAAAATCCTAGTACAAAAAGTACATATCACGACGATGAACCCTTATGTTTATGTATATTATTCATTTAATGAATGCATATCACTCAAGTTTTACCTGTGGTGAAAATGCAAGGACTCTGACTCTAGTATAAATGCCATATGGTCTGCTAGATTCTTAGGGTCATTTCTCTGTTTGATACCAAAATAATTTAAAAGTATGGAGTATAATTTTTATGGCGATGAGATGATGAACATTCCTCAACTTCATAAGGGTTCATTCTTCAGATTAAAGTCGTCAACTATCAACCATGCTTATAACTAACATGATCGTTCATTTTTGCTCTATTGCATTCGTTTTACAATGAGGTGTGTCATCGTCAAACAGTCATCATGACTCTGAGGAAAGCGAGAGTACGAAAAAGCTTGAACATTACAAGTCTTAAAACAATAAATGCCTGATTACGAAATTCCACATTAGATTGATTGTTATTGCCAATTTTCAATGTTATCATTTGTCGGATCAATGTCCCATGTGCAAAGTTTATAGATGAACTAGTAAAGATCACTCACAGTCAGTCAGTAAGTATCTTGTGCTTGTGCAGTGAATAGCTAAAAATGATGAATTTGACAGGTTAGCTGAGTTGATTGTTTATTGGTTGGGGGTATATACCTACATATATTGCATATATGAATATAGTTAAAGTAAAAGGACCAGAATTTAGGTTCATGATGATGATCATGATAATAGGTAATATTACAATCCTCTTGCACATTTGAACTGTTTCGTTTTATGTTTATTAAACATTTTAAATTTTCAAATGAAACAAAAAAAATTACACACGGCATAACAAAAGCATCTTTCAAAAGCGATACAGATTTTGATATTTCAATTGTCTCTTTTTTTCTCAGAAGGCATATGGCCAAGATTTACGATGTGGTTTGACATGTTGTTTAATAATATTTCTTCTTCATCATTTTCATCATCATCGTCATCCTATTGCTCACTTTCGGTTTTATTTTCCTTCACATAGACATAAAAACAGTACCTCACACCTACAAGGACTGCCTTTTATATCCACCTTCAAAAGAACAAGTACCCATTTTAGTTAAGACACTGACTCTCATTTTCATAAATAACAATCAATGAAAATCGAAAGTTTAAGCACGCATGCGCATGGCGCACATGGGAGGTATGATGACTTATCGTTTTGTTTTCAAGTTGTAGTGCGTGTAATCAATAATTGTTGTTGTTATAATACAAAGAATAGTAATAATACCAAAGAGCCCTTGCATTGTTGGTGATGATGATGATGATGACGATTTGCTCAATATTAACATTCGTTTAATTCGTCTCTGTTTTTTGCTTTGATCGGCAAGGATGAGAGGGCAACAAACCGGAGCAGTTATTAATTAGTAGCATTTACATATAAATTTGTTTTCTTAAACAAACAAGATCACTAATCGCATAGGTAAAGTACATTAAACGTGTAAATAGCTGTAAAAGACCTTTATTTAAATGAGAATGGTGCTTGTTCTCATTGTAATAATTATTTAATCCACACATTTGTCACATCAGCACTAAACAAATTATAATTTTATCCTTATCTTTGATATACGGCTAATTTGTCACTTGAACATTTACTATTTATTTGTGTGTAAAGTTGAGGAAAGGAGATTACAAAAAGTCATAAATAAAAGAAATAAAGTTTATTTTTTTAAATGGACGGAAAACTGTATAAAATAAACTTATCATAACAATTCCTGCTTTTAAGCTTGTAAAAAGGGTATTTACACAGAAAAATATGAGTAATAACACGGAATATTGCTGAGAAGATAAAATGTTATGTTTATCATCAAGTCTCTCAAAATGCTAGACTAGTCATCATCATAATAATAATAGTAATAAAATGTACCTATATATTATGTATACATATGTCTATAAATGTTGATGTGTGTTAGTAAAAACAGAAAAAGAATTGAAATAATAACTGTGACAAAAACTGGTTTTGTTAGATGAACGAGCACACTCACACACGGACAAAGAGTAAAAAACCTTATTGTCTTCTTACGGATGAGTTGAGGATGAGGACGAGTACTAGAGACAAATCTCTGAGAAAATACATTACATATTTTTCAGTTGGTTATGTTATATGCACATAAATATCTTCTTCATTTTTGTAAATAAAAAAATAAATAGTCACTGTCTTCTCGTCGACAAAAAGTAAAAGTAAAGTCCACTACCACAACCACAACCATCAATTTATCAGCATAGGTATAAAAAGATAATATATGATGTTATCATCGATGCTGCTGGCTCTGTGTGTACTTAACTTACCTGTCTCTGTGTCTGTCTGATATATTTTTATAGGTATTACCTATTATGCATGATATATCCTTAATGCATTTAAATTTTAAAACCAGTAGCCTCACTCAAAGCTAATTAATGATTTTAGCCATTGGAGGAAATTCATGCGCAGAGAATCTCGAAATGTGAACAAGACTGTTAATTAATAACTTTTATGTATTCATTCAAATGATTATAATTAAGC